>VDFB02024048.1:0-47845 GCA_007258455.2 Sequoia sempervirens
CCAATCAAAATCAGTTTGAACCCTAACGGACAAACTTTCTATTTTTAGAAAATTTGTCAGTCTCTGTTTCGAAATAAACCCAGAAAAAAGTTCTATTTTTAGAAAATTTCTAGAAATAGTAATTTTCCTAAAAAGTAGGGATGAAAAACTGAGATCTAGGTTTTGTAGAATTGGTCGCTTTGAGCAGACCCAGATCGTCATATTTTGAAAATTTTGAGATTTTACCCCTCATGCAAGACATGCAAACCCCAATTTTGACCTTTTTTGACAGATTTGACAAGACTTTTACTCAGTTCTTCAAAATGCCTAAGTGTAGCAAAAATTTTAATTTGGGGTACAACAAAGCTGAAGATAAGACAGGAGCATCAATAGCTGCTTGAATAGAAATCGTGTCAAGGAGTGATAGCGCTATCATAGACATTGTTTGGAGGACGAACCAAGGAAAGTGGCGCAGCATCTAAATAAATTCGAATTGGTGTTTTGAGACTCTATTCAAAGACAGATTGGGCAAAAAGGAGTTTGCGTGCCTTCCAACTATCTTAGTGTATCTCTTCTGATGATTGGGACATGGCTGGCGGTTTCTAGTATATCTCTGTCTGCTATGCATACTCAGAACTACATTCATTTCCAGGTTTGAATGTTTAGGTGTCTTCATTTGCTAAATGTAAGCTTCTATTCAAAAACAATCAAAATCATGTGATGCTGGGAAATCTTAAGATTTGTAATCAGTTTAAGAAGAGTATTAATCTGGAGAAAAAAATTTGTAGCTGCACCTTAAATGTCATTGAATCGATGCTTTTGAGTTTACGTTACCATCTTTGTAGATCATATCTATTGAGGGCAGTCTATGTAAGAGTTATTGACAATAGTGCTAACCAATTCTGAGTCTTTTCAATTTGTAATAATATTTGATGAGGAGTTTGAAGGTTGTACATGAACTGTTTGAAAAATGCCACTTTGCTGTAACAACTCATTTGCTTGAATTTTCAGTCATTATATGAGTTTTGGAAAGTTAGAATATATCTTGCACTCCATATTCAATTGCATTTCAGTCCTTCGCATGTTTAGCTTCATACATATATGATCAATTTATGAGAAAAGACAAGAAACATCATTTACCAGCTTGCAAGACAATCGTTTGACGAAATACCCAAGTTCTAAAAGTTGAAAATTTACATCAAAATTAGCAAGGGACATTAAAATGGTATCATAGCTTTGATCTTGCCATCCTGTGAGGAGATTTTTGTTTCAGATTTATATCATGGATTCAATGGGTGACATAGATTTCGGTCAGAAACTTTTTATGGCAGGAGACAAACTTGGTCAATTGTCTCTAACAAAATATGCTCTTCTCAGTTCATTGGAGGAAGTAGTAAATTGCTTGCATTTGGTGGACCAGCCACCATCTCAGATAATTCAAGCAGGTATGATTCTGGTATTGGTCTCTTTGGAGGAAGACAGGTTATTGAGACACAAAGATAAGGATGTAAGACTTGTTATGGCCCATTGCCTAAGTGAAATTATGAGGATTACACCTCCTAAAGTTCCTTTTGACAATGACAAAATGAGGCAAGTTATGCAGTTGATGATTGGAAGCCTTCAGGGGATATGTAACATCAAAATCCCTACTTTCAATAAGAGGGTTAAGATTCTAGAAACAATGGCAAAGGCACGGTCATGTGTTCTCATGTTTGACCATGATGGTCTTATCCTCCAACTATTCGATTGCTTCATATCAGGAATCAGGAATCGTCACTCAAACAGTTTGAAGACAAGTATGTTCACTATCTTGTCTGTGATCCTTGATGAGGATGAGGATGTTTGCATATAGCTGCAATTTGAATTGTTAATCATTTGGAGAAAAGAGCAGCATGTTTCAACTACAGCATATGATCTCACAAAAAATTTGGTTGAATGGAAAATTGAGAAGTTCAGGGAACTCTTGAATGCACAAGAGTTAATCTCATTTGGTCTACCAGTTCCATCTTCTCTATTTGAGGAGAGCAAGCCTTCATCCAGTGGAGTAGCTGAGTTGAAGAATGAGATCATAGAACAACCTGAGCCCTCTTGTGTTGAGACACTTGATAAGGGCATTGATGATGATTTTACAAGTGGAATTAGTGTTGACCTAATTCCAAATCAGAATGAATGTATGCAGGACTTGGCGGAAGAAGATAGTTGGGTGACTCAAGCACTTCATGAACAATTAGATGCTTATTCATGTGAAGTAGAAGCTAATCATACACCCCATAGTCCGCACAGTTGGAGGAACCAATTGAAGGTGAATGAGGATGAGATTGTGGCATACTTATCTCATCATGACAAAATGCACAAACTGATTGAAAATCACCTTTGGACGGTTCAATTGGACAGAAGACAAAAGGGAGCTGAAGCAGAGCCTTCTCATGACAGCTTGTCGGAAGTCAAAGAAGGTATGGGAACAATGAAAACAAATTATTTACACCTTCTTTCAGATCATGACCACCTTCTCAACCTCATTGAGATCTATTCAAATGCTTTGATGAGGAAAGAAGAGGAAGTTGATAAGCTCTCTCACAAGCTTCAGGTCACCAACGAGTCCTTGAGGATGACTCAAATAGCTCTTCAGGAATCAGAGATTCATGTTGTCGAGCTTTGTTTGGAGTTGAGTTTGGCTCAATGCTCATCATGTTCAACAGGGACTCAGTCATTATAATGTCCATGTGCACGGATGGGTGCGTCCCGGCAGCCATGTGTCCGGCGGGCTTGCGTAAGACCCCAGATTCTCTGGTGGTGGCTTCGGTGGTGAAAGATTCTTCCCTAGTTGCCACCCTTAACACCCTGGGTAGCCGCCCTCACGACCAGGCCGGTCTTTTGGTGTGTTGGTTGGGCCATAGTGGTATCAGAGCCAGGTTTCGATCTTGAAATAAGCCAGTTAATGTTTCCCAAGATTTACACAACACAAACCAGCACTACGCCAAGGGTTAGCGTTAGCTTCCAAAAGATGATCAAACTAAATGTAACCTTCGCCAAGAATGTTCACCAAAATCCTTTGAGAGGCGAGGTGATAGCATATGGGAAGGGGTCATTAGCAACCAAACTGAAAAGAGAACAATGCTGAAATGAAGTAGGCGGAGAACTGACCATAAGAAATCCTCACAACCACTTGTTCAGTGCGGGGAAAGAAATTACAACGACGAATAATTCATCTGCTTACAATAGGCATCCACTCAGTAGTGGGGATTCGCCACTTATACAGTGGGTGAGATATGAGAGACTTGATTATTCTTTTCTCCACACTGGCGGTAAACCATCCAGGGGTTACAATATGTGAAAATTAACACAAGTAAATGCAGCCAAGAAATGACTGGAACAGTACTACTGTTTACAGTCTTACAATATAGAAAACAACTGCAAATTACAAGTGATTTACAATAGAATCAAAGCACCATTGATAGAAGATGATCTCCCACACTTACAACCTCACAATTATTGAAATTACAAATCAAAATCTGAACTGATATAGATCTGATATGAAACCAGCAATCTGAAAACCCTTATAACCAGCAACCTAAGTTACCAAATCGGGTACGGGTACGGGTATGGTACGTCGGTACAACATTTTTTTTTTGGGTGTGGGTACGTTTGGGTACGTTCGTACATAAAAAATATAAAAATCATAAATATAGACATATTTGCAGCCTAAAAAGTAAAAACAAGAATACTATTAAGTAATAATGTAATAATGAATATTAAATACTGTAATAATAAATATTAAATATTAAATAATAAATAATAAATATTATATTATTATATTAAGTAATATTGTAATAATAAATATTAAATATTAAATATTAAATATTAAATAATAATCATTATAAATATAAATTTATAAAACAATTTATAATAATAAACATATTAATAAAAATATTGTTTATAAATTATTATATTAAGTAATATTGTTATAATATTTATTATTTATTATTTAATATTTAATAATTATAGAATATTAAATATTAAATAATAATCATTATAAATATAAATTTATAAAACAATTTATAATAATAAATTTATTAATAAAATATCGTTTATAAATTATAATAATAAATTAATAAATTAATAATCATATTAAGTTTAAAGAAAAGTTTAATGTTTTTAAACTTTGGAAAAAAAGAATGGAAAACCCTACGGCGGAAGGCGCGGAACTGGGCGCAAACAGTGAGCGCGAACAGATTGATGCCTGCAAGTTAACTCGTCGCCTCTTCCTACAGAAAATGTTGTGTTTTGCCTTTGTCTCTGCAAAAGCCCGTGAAAAACCCTTGAAACTCCCTTCGTCTCTGCAGAAGCTCGTGAATAATCCGTCGAACTGTTGCGTTATGTTTTTGCTTTCAAGTTTTCCGCGTTTTACCATACAAAAAAGTCAAAAAGACTTCAAAATCTGCACCGGTAGGTTTGGAATCGGGTCAAATATGCCACGTTGACCTGGAAAACGTCGAGATTCATCCAGCTTTTGGAAAACGTTTCAGGCCTTAAATTTTTGAACCTTGCCCGACTCCACAAAGTATTTGACACGTATCTGATTCGAATACGTACCGTACCCGGAATCGGCCTTCAAACCCCACGATTCGGTAACATAGCCAGCAACTAAACTCTCCAAAAATGCTCACAACACTCTTAATACTCATCCAAAAGAACTGAAATCAAAAGCCAAAGCTACTAAAGAGTAAAGAGCCCAACTTACACAAAGAAAACTGCATAAAAAACTCACCAATAAACTATGCACGAATTCCAAAGTCCTCTTGACATGGTATGGCCTTCTTGGAAGGGCAATTTCACAAGATAAAATCAAACACTCCAAAATAAAATCTGATTTTCTGCAAGAAGGTCGCCATTATTCTAGAAAGAGATTGCATCAATACCCAAAACAATATTTAAAACCTTCAAAGAGCTGCGAGTGAAAATCTACTTCAGCTATAGCAACACCAGCAATACAGAAAATTGAAAACATAACCAAAATTCACCAACATTGAAGCTCAATCTGCTAATCTGTATGAGAAGCAGCAATTTTCCCAACTAGGTGTTATCTTTATAACACGAAATTGATTCTACACTACAAGGTATGCATTCCTCGAAGCCAAATTCATGAAGTCATTTCGACAGTATAACATTAGCATAAACAATGGATACCAAAAGTTGGAGCAAACACTCTCTTAAATAGAACTTTGAGGTGACTTTTCAAATTCCACCTTTTCCCTCCAAAAGGGACACCCAAGCTTCTTTTGAAATATTTAATTTTAAAACACTTTATTCACCTTCATTCTAGGCGTCTGAAGCACAAGGATAATTATTTAACTTTTGAAATATTAATTATCTCTTAATGAGACGTCTACCCTCAAAAGCCCACCTTTTGAAACAACATCAAGTCATTAAACTAGGCCAAGGGGCCCAAATATGAAATATAACATTAATAACTTAAAATAGCTTATTTTACGCAAAATGAGCCTCAAAATGCTGAAAACCAAATATGCTCCCAATTGCACTGCCCCGGAATGGAAACTAGACTGACTGCTGATACTACTGTCCAAGATGGCACTACCAAAAATAGAGCTTACTAAAAATAGTAAACTCTGAAAAATTGTCCAATGCCCTTTGCATGTCATATCACTACAAAGATCTCTGAAAAACCAGAAAGAATCCACAAACCAAATCTTGAAACTCCAATGTGCTGGCTAAAAATAGCAAGTTTCGGAAAATGTTGTCAGATGGAAATGCATGCCACACCATTCTGAAGCTCTCCAAAAACCCAGAAAACTCCACCAGACATGCATCAAAAACTCATACATGCAAACCTTCAAAAATGCATCAAAAACCTCCTATAAAATAAGAAACCCTAATTTTACCTCTAACGAGCCTACGGGCTTCTAGAAATAGGCTATCAGTCACAAAAGAGCATATGGCTAAAATGGGGACATTACAATCATCTATGGCAGCCAGGACACTTGTTGAGGATAGTAGCATGAGTTCTCCTAGCATTCACATTCAGGATACAGGTGCAGTGCCTTGTGTGTTGGATAGGCATGAGGAGTCAGTTGGAGATGGGTGCATCATTTTTTATCTTGAGAGGTCTATGATTGAGTTGCCAATTGGTTTCAGTCTATGGTTTGGAGATAGACATGTTGATAGCAATATCCCAGCACCATCGTCGTGGGTTTTACCTCCCACTTCATTAATTGATGGCTGTCCTTTTCTGGTTGGAGTTCTATCAGGGTACACTTTGAGGGTAGTAGCTGTTAGCATGGATAGGAGTTGGGATGGTCACTTCAGAGTTAGGTGTTGGAGTGATGATGAGTTCTTATCATCCATGGGCAGTAGAGATACCTTTAACTCCATCATGGACTTGATTCACAGATTACAGGGTGTCATTCTGATTTATGCCGATAGCTTGACAAATGTCGGTATATGTTTTTATGCACCTATGTTGGTCACCACTCACATTCTCAGGAGACCTCTTAGTGTGGATTGGATTGATGATGACAAACACATCAGTCTTTGTTGTAGGTTCAGGCGTTATGGCAAATCTGAGCACAAGGCTCTACATTGGCATTTTTGAGATTGACATTGGTCAGTCTTTTCAAAAGGAGATGGTTTTTGTTTCTTCTATGTCTTGCACACTAGACCTTGGTGTTGTTCTAGCCTCTCTTCAGAATTTTGAGGGCACTCATGATGGTATTATTTCCACTCCTGATAGTGAGTCAGGACACTTGCAGTTGCTATCTGATAGAGGTCTTGTTGACAGGGCCGCACAGGGTTGTGATGACATTGTTGCAAGACCAACTCATCCAGTTGTGAGTTGTGAGTCTTCTTTTAATGATGGCAGTATTGGATGGAATACACATGACTACTTTGGTATTCCATTAGCGCAATCAAGGGAGTTTCACCTTGATTGCATTATGAGGTGTGCTCATCAATTTTCCTTCAACCCACATACGCAGGATTTGACTATGACTTAGTTGTCACAGAGAGATGGGTTGAATAAGAGGTGTACGGGTTCACTCTAGTATGATATGTCTTTAGGTGATGAGTCCAAGTTTGGTAAGTCTCTCACTTCATTCTCTCCAGTCGATTGTTCACAGATATGGGAGTTTGAGGTTTGGGTCGATTGGACTCTAGGGGTTATCAGAGTGGTGCAAAGGAAGTCAGTTGGTGTTGAGTTTAGAGGACTTCCAGTCAATTCATCAGATCCAGGTGGAGTTTGTTTATGGACAAGATGGATGCCTGAGGTTCATCACCGCAGTTCTTGGGTGGCAGAGCTTTTTTTCAGAGAGATCATCAGATTGCATGGGTTGTCGAGATTCTTAGGTGGTGACAGAGACAGTGAGTTCCTGAGTGCCTTTTTGCAAGAGCTATTTAGATGGTCAGGTACTAGCTAGGCTTTCGCGAAGTGTAGAACTCCTAAGGCTAAGTATTGGATTCAGGGGAACCACTACAACTTGTAGGCACTCCAGGATAGTTGGCAGGTGGCACATACTCAGTTGGAGACATATGCTGATGGGCATAGGGTTGAGCATAGATTTCTTATTGGAGACTTGGTTTACCTTCGGTTACAGATTTACAGGCAGTCTTCTTTGAGGAAGAGCAGTGCGAGGAAACTCAAGTCTTGATTCTATGGACCCTACAGGATCATCAGGTGTGTTGGGGAGGTAACCTATGAGTTGGAACTGTCAGAGAGCAGTAGGACACACAGTGTATTTCATGTTTCCTGCCTCAAGAAGGCACTAGGAAAGCAGGTTACACCTCCTTGGAGCTGCCACCGATTGATGAGGAGGGACATTTGGTCCTAATTCCGGAGGAGATTGTCGATACCTAGGAGAGGAGATTGAGAAACAGGGTGTTTAGGTAGTATTTGGTGAGATGGAGAGGTCTGCCAGCAGAGGATGCCACGTGGGAAGAATGTAGTCTTCAACATCCTAGTTGGCAATTGCTTGGGGACAAGCAATTTCGGGAAGGGAGGATTGTCAGGTCTCCTTTTCGATAGCCACCTTGATGAGCATTTAGCCTTTATTTACTCCTGAATGCTAAATAAGAGAAAGAGAAATAAGGGACTAAGTATTAAATTAATTATTTATAAAGTAATTTCAATAAACTAAAATTAAAAGATGACATTATATTTAGTTAATTTAATAAAGTGACTTAAAATAAATATTATATCATAAAGTCACTTAAGGAAATAAAATAATATTATTTCTAGAAGCTTCCTGGAAAGTCATCGAGAAATATTTATAAGGAGCTATTGGCCTAGCACTTGGGCATGCTTGATTTGAATCTCATTTCTCATTACCAGTTTGGTAAGAAGCTGAATGCTTTGCTTGCGCGAGGGTTTGAAGACTCTAGAGTACTAGGTTCGGTTGTGAAAGATCAACCCTAGTTGGAATTGTTGAGAAATCCATCTGGGGTTTTTACAAGTGCTTTATTGGAGACTTTGACAGGTGCAATAGCTAATGTATTATTGCCCTAGCTAAATTGATGTGATAGCTAGTTTATTATCGCATCTTCATCATTTGCAGCAGCTGCTTTATTGTTGCAATCACACTTGAGGAGGAAACTTATTTGCAACAGCTGAGGTATTGTTGCAAACATCATCTCAATTAAGGAGGTAGTCTATTTTATAGATCATTACCAAATTTAATGGCCCTTGGCAAAATTTGGAGAAATCGATTGGGAGAGTAATTGCAGGATATATTTATAGAAATTCTTGAAGAGTATTTCCAACTTCATATTGACTTTTGTTGGCATTAGAAGATCGTCGTATCTCAGCTTTATTGATTTCGACTTTCGAGTTTTTTGGGCACTACTTTTATATTTAGGAAGTCATCAGAAAATTATATCAATTGTTTGGAATTGAAAATCAAAGTTGAACAGGACCTTGCAGATAGGACAAATTTAGGAAAAGACAAATCAAGCTGTTAGACAAGACAAATTAAGGTGTCAGAAAAGAGAAAATAAAGATAGACCCAAATCGAGTATCATTTTGGAAGCTTAATTTTGGGCGAGTTTGTTTGGAGACATGGCAGTTTTGATGATTGCAGATAAGACAAAAAAGAGATCATATGCTTGATAAAGGTCGTCAATTGCTTGAGGAGATTGATATTATTTCTTTTGGAAGAAGTCGACCGCTAAAGGAAAGGTAATGCGAATAAGACAAAATATTATAAGCTGAGGATAAGACGAGCATCGATAGCTGCTTGAATAGAAATCGTGTCAAGGAGTGATAGCACTATCATAGACATTGTTTGGAGGACGAACCAAGGGAAGTGGCACAGCATCTAAATAAATTCGAATTGGTGTTTTGAGACTCTATTCAAAGACAGATTGGGCAAAAAGGAGTTTGTGTGCCTTCCAACTATCTTAGTGCATCTCTTCTGATGATTGGGACATGGCTGGCAGTTTCTGGTATATCTCCGTCTGCTATGCATACTCAGAACTGCATTCATTTCCAGGTTTGAATGTTTGGGTGTCTTCATTTGCTAAATGTAAGCTTCTATTCAAAAACAATCAAAATCACGTGATGCTGGGAAATTTTAAGTTTTGTAATCAGTTTAAGAAGAGTATTAATCTGGAGAAAAAATTCTGTAGCTGCACCTTAAATGTCGTTGAATCGATGCTGTTGAGTTTACGTTACCATCTTTGTAGATCGTATCTATTGAGGGCAGTCTGTGTAAGAGTTATTGACAAGAGTGGTAACCAATTCTGATTCTTTTCAATTTGTAATAATATCTGATGAGGAGTTTGAAGGTTGTACATGAACTGTTCGAAAAAATGCCACTTTGCTGTAACAACTCATTTGCATGAATTTTCAGTCATTATATGAGTTTTGGAAAATCAGAATATATCTTGCACTCCATATTCAATTGCATTTCAGTCCTTTGCATGTTTAGCTTCATACATATATGATCAGTTTATGAGAAAAGACAAGAAACATCATTTACCAGCTTGCAAGACAACCGTTTGACGAAATATCCAAGTGCTAAAAGTTGAAAATTTACATCAAAATTAGCAAGGGATATTACATATCATCAACACAATCACTATCATGAAGCAAATTACTGTTTAGAATGAATACCCCCCCTTTTTTCCTCTCACCCACATGCCCTCTTTTTAGGATTATTCTCGCTTTTATGGGATGATGGTCAGAGAGGATATAAGGGTGGACTTCAATTTTGCATCCCTCTCTTAAGGAGTCAGAAATAAAATGATCTTCATTTATGTAGAACCTATCGAGGCGACAGTAAATTCTTTTATTGCCCTTCTGAGCATTGCACCTTGTAAACCATATGTTGGGGAAGTCTTTTTTCTGTCCTTCAATAGGGTCCACCAACTTCAGTTCGGATTTCAATTTTGACCAGAAAAATCTTTTATTGCCCTTCCAATCCATATCCACTCCATGTTTATCCTCTTTATTCTCAATCATGTTGAAATCTCCCCCTAGTATCCAAGGTATAATTTCTAGATCACACAACCATTTCCAGAGTTTAATCCTTTCACCATATTCATTCGGCACATATATAGAGCAGATTTTGATGGAGTCCTTTTTCATATTGATCCATACTACCCTGTTGCAGGGAGAAGAACCAAATTTGGTTACATACTAGCTCCATTCCTTGGATAAGAGGATAGCAGCCCCCACTTTTCCCTTCTCATGCTGGGTGGCAAAGTGAGAGGCTTCCCTCCATATAAAGTTGAGGTTGGTTTCAAGTGAGAACCCAACAGATTTTAATTCTTGCAAGAGTACTACATCCTTGTTTTTGCACTAATTGATGAACCTTCTCACTATCTGCTTCCTGTCCGAGGACTCTAGCCCCCTCACATTCAATGAGATGTAATTAAGGGCCATCAAAATTCACCGAGGGGTTAGGATCTTTTCCAAGTTTGAAGGCATCAAAGCATTTTGGTACTTTTTTTTCAACCTCCGGCCTTTTGGCCAAGGGGCTTGTGTTAATTGCACTTAATTTTTTCCTCTTTTGTTTCGAAAGAGCTTTTAGGTTCCCATTCCCTACAGGGATTACAATGTCTTTTTCCTTTCTTGGTCTACCTCTTGGCCTGGAGGCATTAGCTCCCTTGGGATTCTCCACTTTAACCATCTTAGGTGGAACAAGGTCCCCCAGAGATTCTGGAGCAACTGAGTTAGGTTGAGCAATATGCAGCCTATTGTTTCCAAAAAGGTTCCCTGCACTCCTTACATCAATATTGTCATCCTCTGTTTGGGCGCCATCATCCTTCTCACCCATACTACCGAGGTATCACCAGTGCATTGATCACAGGCATCAATGCGATCGGGGGTATTTGCCAATCCCACCACATCGACCAAATGACCAGTAACCAATCCATCGGTGGTACCAAGCTATGTACAGGTGGGTTGAATCCTGGTCTTAAACGTAGTGACAATTTCCAAAACTTTATTTGGTTTCTCCTTGTCTTCCAACTCCTTATTGTTACCATCTTTAATCTTATACAGTTTAAAGTCTTTCATGAAATAGGTTTGACATCTGTGATCACCAAGGGTTGATGCCCTATTTTCTATACTCCCTTTTTTAGTTTTTTCCAAGGCTAGTTGCTGCGCATTTTTCCACCCTCCCAGTTCCTTATTATTGGGGGGAGTGATGTCTGCTCCCATGGGAGATTTACTACTGCCACAAGGGCAGTACCATTGAGAGTTCCATTGAATTCTTCCTCGGGCTAGCAATCTAAATCCATGCCAGACCCCTCAGTGTTACAACCATTAGTCTCCATTCCTTCAAAAGGAATCTCTTCGTGTTCATCCAAAGATTGCGATGAGGAGTCACAAATTTCATCACTCAGAAGGGAGTCCATCTCCGAAATTTCTTTGTTCTCACACAAATTTCAATCAAGGGTTCCACAGTTCCCTTTTTATCTCCCGCATTGTCCATTTCTTTATTTATGGTTTCAATTTCTGAAGATGCCCCACCATTCCCCAATTCTTGATTTAGGGTTTCAACTGAAATCCCATTCCCGTTAGAGAGCAATATATTTTCATTTGGGGTTTTCTGCCCCAGATTTTTATTTTCTATTTTAGAATTAACAGTATCGTCGTCCTAGGTTTCATTTGAGGCATCCAAGTTTTTCCTTTTTTAGTTAAAATCCCAGGTTTTTCTTGGGTATCCTTTTCTCTAACCACACCTACAGGGTCTCCTACTTCCTCGGCTCCGCTTCTTGAAGCAGACGGGGCATGGACAACATCCATTTTGCTAGGTCTTGGATGCAATTCAAAGTTTTTCTTCACTATTAGTGGGCAGTTTTTCCTCATGTGCCCCTCCTTTCGACATAGGTAGCACGAGTTTAGACCTCCAAGCACCTCTAGGGCACATTCGATGCATCCATTGTCGAGTTTTAACATCAAGATGTCCGGGATATCTACCCCAGGCATAATAGAAATTAATGCCCTAGCATTAGTGTGCAAGAGGGCAGATTTGGTATTGTCTATTTGGAGCACCCAACCATAGGGTTCAAGCAACAACGGGATGAAGTTCCAAATTCTCAGTGGTACATTCCCGACTACCACCCATCTAGGGCTCAATAGAGCCAAAATCTCCTCATTTAGGGCATCTAGCGACCAGGCTAGTGCCCTAAATACATTTTTCCCTATACTCCAAAACTACTTATTGACAACCCTAGTCTGTATTTCATGGTTCTTGAGAAAGATAACATACAACCCTCTTTGAATCATTCTACAATAAGAGAAAAAGATTCCCAATTTTTTACCCCAGACATCCGCCAACTAGGAGTCCATGTATTTTCTTGTTGGGACTTTGTTTATGTCCACGGCGGCCAAGAATACACCCACATTTTTTTGTTTGTTGTCTTCCTCACAAAGCACTTTACGCAAATCATCATTTGGAGAAAAGATATCAATTCTAGGAGGATCAGAAGTGCACTTACCTCCCCCGCTGCTTCCATCTTCACCACCAAGGCACGCTTCCACGATAAACCTAGGCCCCATCGAAAAAGAAACCCTCTCACTAGCAACAATATCCCTAAAGGTTTTGGGCTGCACCTCACCAACTGGGCCTTTTGAATGACATTTAGAGTGCCCATCTGGGGGATCCACCTCCCCAAACATCACACCCGGGCAACAACTCAACAACCTCGCATGAATGAGGGACAGAAACTAGAGGTTTCCCATGCCGGAAAGACAGCCCCCACACTTTGTCCTTGGCAATGAGGTACCACACCAGAGGCTTGCATGGAGGAGGACCGAGCTGCCTCCACCCACACACTCAAACCTTGACACCAAGCTTTCAGCTTTGAAAACCCCACTTGCAGAGCCAAAATTCAATCCAATTTCGTCCAAAAACAATGATTCCCTCCATAACATTTGTATTAGAAATTTAAATTAAATAAATAAATAAAATCAACTAATTTTAGTTGAGTTTAATTGTATAAACTTTAATATATTTCTTGTGACCTCTTTAAATTTGAAATAGAGAAAGAAAATTCAATATAATTTTTAATTTATTTAGAAAAATTTAATTAAAAAGTGAATTTCATAAAATTTAAATCTTACAATTTTATTTTAATACAATAGTTAAAATTTTAATAAATTTAATTCTTTAAATTTTAATTAGATTATATATATATTAAACTTAATTTTTTTATATAATTTAAATTATAGATTAAATAGTTAAGAGTTTATTAAACATAAATTTTATTAGGATAATTAAATTAAATTTATTTTAAAAATATATTCAAATTCTATTTTAAATATAATAATAAAATAATATATATATATATAGAAAGGGTTTAAACTTTTTCTTAGAAGTTTGTTTATAATATATAATAATAATAATAATTAACAATTATAATAATAATATATTAAAATAATATATATTGATAAAATTAAATTAAAAAAATAATTAGATAATAATGATGTTGAGTAAAACTATCATGGATCATACTCCATGATCCATCATCAAGATGAAATGCAATTATTAATTAGATATTATTTATAAAATATAAAAAAAAAAATTATGATAATAAATTATTAATTATTGAATTATTCAAAAAAAATTTAATTAAAATTTATTTTTATAAAATGAAAATACAATTTATTCAATAAATATAAGTTAATGAATTTATTCTATTTTAATTTTATTTTATATCAAATATTATTATAAGGTATTCAATCAAGTCATTTAATATATGTTATGAAAGAATATTTAATATTAATAAATATTAATTTATTTAATGTAGAGAAATTAGTAAACTATTATTTTGATTAAAAAGAACTTAAAGAAATGTATAAAGATTATTGAGAATAATAGATAAGAAAATGTTTTATACTTATATTTTTTTATAAAAAATGTTTTAAACCTTTTAAACTTTTGCTAATATTTTCATGCAATAACTTAGTTTATTACTTACATTGATTTTTACTTGTAAGTAATTACATTATTTATTCAAAATTTTAAGTTGAATTAGTTGAATTTTTAGTATCTATTCTATATTTATTTTCAATTAATAGTAAATTTAATTTGGATGAGGTATTTTTCCAACATTTCCTATCATATTCAACCATGTAGTTTTACGAGTCAAACTCATTGACCCATGTGTTTTATGAGTAGTAGTTCACAATCTAACCCATCTCTTATGATAATGAATGGTACACTTAGCACTCATTGCATCTAGGTGATGCTCACAGAGGTGAAGCATTGGGCCTTCAAGTGAGCTGGAGTTTTCCCAAGGTTAAGCTCAGTTAGCTTGCAACCCCATTTGCAAAACCTTTAGCAAGTGTTATGTCTTATGAACCATTCAATTTAGCTTATCAATTTAATTTTATAAAGGCAATTATCATTACTAAAATTATATCACAAAGTAATTAGCATTTATTTTTAAAGGCAATTATTATTACTAAAATTTATATTGCAAAGTAATTAGCATTTATTTCTAAGTATTTAGAATTAATTAAACGATAAATTTTAAAATAATTAGTTTTAGTATGATTTACTACACGAATAATAATAATTAAAATGGTAAAAGCAATTAGTTTTTAAGACAAATAGTGTTAGTTAAATTTATATTAGTTAAATTTATATTGTAAAGAAATTATATTAAATTTAAGTGTTAAATAAACTTGCAAAAGTAATTTACAAAGGTAATTAGTATTAAATTATTTTTAAAAGTGAGCACTGTTAAATTTAAATTGCAAATGTAATTTTCAAACTAATTAGTATTAAATTGTTCTAAAAGTATTTATTTAGTAGAAATAGCTAAATTTATTTATTGCATCAATATATTGATAAAAAAAAATTGTTTTTTTGCTAGTTAGCATATAATCTTCGAAAGTATATAATATTAAACAAATTTTATCGTGCAAAAATATTTTTTTGAGAAATTAGTATAGTTTATTTTATAAGATAATTATAATTTAGATAAATTTGTATTGCAAAAGTAATTTTCTAAATTTATATTTAAAAATAATTAGTAATAGTTAAATTTATATTGTAAAAATAATTTTCTAAAAATTAGTATAGTTTACTTTATTATTTTTCAAAGACAACTACTATTAGTTAAATAATATTGCAAAATAAATTTTCAATAATAGATTAGTTTAATTTATAAGTTTATTTTTATATATTACAAAAATAATTTTCATGAAATTAGTATAAATATATTTATTAGATAAAATGGTATTGCAAAAAGTAATTAATTAGAATAGTTTAGGTTTATTTTTATATATTACAAAAATAATTTTCATGATATTAGTATAGATAAATTTATTAGGCAATCAAAATTAGCTAAAATTATATTGCAAAGTATTTAGTATAGTTAAAAGAATTAGTATTACAAAGGTAGTTTTTAATTAATAAGTATAGTTTATTTTCAAAAATAATTAGTATTTATTAAATTTATTTATTTTAATTTAAGTAATTAGTATCAAATTATATTGCAAAAGAATTAGCATATATTTTCAAGCAATTAGTATTAGTTTAACTTATTTTCAAAAGTAATTGGTTAATTTATTTTCAAAGGCAATTAAAATTAGATAAGTTTATCTATGCAAAAGTAATTAGCCTTTATTTTTAAGCAATTAGTATGATACTTATTTTATTTCTTAGATTTTTGAAACTAAAATTAGTAGTGTTTATTATTTGCAATGTCTCTCGCTAATGTTTACGGGTAATGTTGTTGTGCTTTGAGCTACTACATCCATTGCCTAACACAGTTGTAATAACGACGTTTGTGGCACCATCCCTTTAAATCATTAGAAAAAAATAAGAGACGTCTTGATGAGATTTAAATCCAAGGGACGGGTATCTAAAAAGATTAATAAAATGAACTAAAATACACTAATTCAAACTTAACAAACTTCCATGTAAGATTCAATAGACTTTCACATAATTTGTTATGTTATTTGTAATTCATTGGATATTCAATCATGAGAATGGAACTTTCATTACACTGGGTTTCAAGGGTGATGTTATTTGATAAAGCTTAGGAATTACTTAGATATAGAAAACAAATAGTGGTCACGAAGACCATTTACTTATGAATTTATTTGTTTCCCCTTGTGGGTAGGAGAAACTATCTAGGGAAAAGGGGCCCTAGAAAGGGTTGTGTACTCACATAAATAGTTCACATCAAACTTAGTGTAGAAAACAAAACTACATAGTTTATGCCTTGATCCTATTTAGAAGTAGGGTATGCAAATAGTCTGGAAAACGAATAATATTTCCAGTACTCGAGCTTTCGATGATGGGGCTTAGGAAGTGTCCAAGAAGGATTATGTTAATTTGATTAATAATGCAAGATTAATTCAATCAAAAAAATTATTCGATTAAAGGCAAGGTTATAATCTCAAGGATTAACATCAAGATAAAATATATTATTTGCATACTTGGAAAAATTATGGATGGATTACTTGACTCCCTGAAGCTTTAGACCAAATTTTGAGGCAAGTTTCAAACCTTTATATATTTATTATTAGACTCTTAAAGACAACAACCTCAGCCCATTCAGCCCATTCGTAATAGGGAAGTGTAGTGTTTAGAGAGTGACTCATGACCGGGTTGGTCTCGATGAATCTAAGTCTCTGGCCAAAGCATATACCTATCCTTTATGGATAGATACCTACCTCATTTGGGTAGATGTCTATCCCGAATTGATAGATGAACTCTTGTCCAATATGGACAGATGCCTAACCTGTTTGGTTAGATGTTTGTCCCAAATGGATGGATGCCTATCTTGGATAGATAGAAGTACTTGAGTATACAAATGAATGAAAGCTTAATAGCTTAAGAAAAATTTAATAAAAAAATAGTGGTATTTTTTGGTACAATGGATGGGTTGTTACATGATTATCTTTTAATGCTTACAATATCTTCACTATATGTTTGAGGATATCATTAAAGAATACCAACACAAATTTTCAAAGAAATGGGTGGAACATTAAATTTATGAGGCATTGAAAAGTTGATGGAATATTAGTGAGGCCAAATAACATAGTTACTAGGAATTCATAATGACCCTCATGTATTCTAAAGGCAATATTATGTACATCCTCCTCTACTTGAATTTGACAATAACAAGAACACAAATCTAACTTAGTAAATAAAAATACAACATTCAATTCATCTAAAACTTCATCAGTAATAAGAATAGGAAACTTTTTTTTAAGAGTGAGCTTATTGACCTCCCTATAATTTGAGCATATTCTCCAAGACTCATCTTTCCTTTTAACCACAACCACTAAAGATGAATAGGCACTTTTGCTACAATGAACAATGCCTAAAGCCAACATTTCTTGCCTAATTTGTCAATTTCTATAATGCATTCATATGGATAGTTATAAGGTCTAATGTTAGGAGGAATACTCCTTGGCATTAATTCAATGCCATGATCATAGTCTCTCATTGGACATAGATCCTTAAGTTCTTGAAAAACTTATTGATGACATTTAATGATCTCTTAAAGCTCTGGTGGATCTTGAGGTTTTATGTCTTGTGTTTCTACACAATGCAATTGTGCCATTGTGCCATAAGAACCTTTCTTACATAATTTCTCCATCCTATGGCAATTTCACATTCTAGGTTTTTTATTATTAGGTAAGAGAGGAAAGCATCCAATGTGAGTTGTCACCATAAAATTCTACAATTAAATTTGATGTTTGTCTTTTGACCAAATGTTGAACAATATTTTTTTTCTTCTAATAAGAACTAAACCCACATAATTTTTCATGAAATTTCCTAAAAATAATAAATAATAAATAAATTTTTCAAAAATTGTGGCTTGTAGAGTAAAATGATAGTTTTTTGACATAAGTTTGATCATTAGATTACATAATGTATTTGGCCTCTAATAAGAAATTATAAAGAACTAACCCTACCTAATTTTTTACAAGTTTTTTAAAACTATAAAAAAAGAAACATTTTGAAAAATTGTGGCATATAGAGCAAACTAATGAAAAAAATAAAATTGTAATAACTTGCACAAAAATGATCGCAGAAGCATAATGTTTTACCTAAATCTGCATTGATTGTATACCTCAAAACCCCAAAAAAAATCAGGTCTAAATTCACAATGGTTTGGAAGTCATGGCTAAACAAACTTCATTGCCCAAATTATAGTTTTAATACCACTTGTTAAGGTATTTCTTGGAAATAAATGTAAAAATCAATAAAATAATAGACCACTTTGAGGGATTGAGCTCCAATAGTAATAAAATAATAATTTGAATTCAATATTCAAAGTTATGGTGGTTTGGGAGATCCTTCTCTTCCCTATTTATAGGCATAACTTTGTAAGGACACATCCCTTCATCATAATTAAGTTAGCCTAAGGGAATAACTAAAACTAATAAAGGATAATATTAAGGTTGAGAATACCACAAATGTTTAACCTTATTACATTTAAGAAGATAGAATATTAGGAGCATAACAATTGCTCTCAACATCGTATAATAGGCCAACCTTTGGAATCATATCAAATTTGACTCCTACCTCCCTCACTATTGTTATTGAATCTATTATTGCTTATTGCATTCTTGTTAGTGTAATTTTTTATTTTCCTAGTGAATTAATTTATTTTCCCTTAGACAGAGGTTTTTCCTACACTTTTATTAAGCTTGCTTAACATAATAAAGTGAGTTTAATATTTAATAACTAGGAGATAAGGTGATGAGGTGTCACCATCCTAAAAGGGGGGAACATTTACTATTTTCATCATTTTAATTAATATTGGTGGTCATTTCTTATTGGTTGGTTTTCCACCTTCATCCTCTCCTTACTTCTATATAAACTCACTACCTAGCTTGTATTTGCATACTCTTGGATACTCTTGCATATCCATTTTCCATCTAAGAAGCTCTTAATGCATTTATGTCATTCTAACATTGCATATCTCTCAAAGTCATTAATTTGCATTGATTATGTTTTTTTCCAATTAAAGTAGCTTAGAATTTCTTTTATAAAGTTCTTTGGGTTATCAATCTATTTCAGATTTCTAACAAGTCTAACAAATCCTAGGAGATGCATTATTGTTTTGTAGCTTCGATGGTTTTTTGGGTGGAGTCAATTGCTCAATTTACATAAAGAGTACTTGTGTGCTCTTGATTTTCAAATTGTATGGGCATTTCTAAGTTGAATGGATTATTATCTAGCAAATATTACTAAACATCTTCTTAGAGAAGTTTGTTTTGGTGTCACCCACAACTCTACAATTGGTTCACCATAAATCTTTAAGCTCCTTATTAAATTATTTGTCTAATTTTAATTCCTTTGAACATATATCTTTGTAATGCTTGCACTAATCTCAATCTACTATCATTGCTTGCATCTATGTCACCATCTTCATCAATTTTTCTTTTTGATTGTGAAGACATCTTGTCCTCACTTTCTAGATCCATAGCTCTATTATTGGTAAAAACCAAAGAATGAGATTAATTGAAAATGGTGTGCTTATTCAAGTTGAGGGCATTGCATATATTACTATAACGTATGTTAAAAAAATAAAATAGTTACAATCTAAAAAGAGACAATAGTTACAACAACCTAAAAATAACTACTTATTACAAACAAGTGTACACATACTTTGCTATAATATCAAACTTATATTATAATACCCCCCTAAATGTCTAACCTAGAAGGATCTAGAGGTTTAGTCATTAAATTACAATATGGCCCTTGAGATGTGCAAAAACAGGAAGATACATCCACATGAGAAATCTTCATGACAACAAGAATATGATAAAGATACGCAAAAAAAAAAACATAATGAGCATGCTCTATTACAAAGTTATCAATTGGTTTGCATGTCTTTTGAGGTAATGCATAACAATACCATAGATTATGTGCAAAGGGATAAGTGCTAAGAATTTGAAGTTTTACAAATGTGAAGAGTTTGCAAAGGATGACAAGGGTTTTCTTCAAAAGATTATAGTCCAAAAAGTCATCCAATCACAAACTTTTGCATTCACACAAATCAAAAGAACCATAGGGATTTTTTTATTTTTTGAAGGATTTTTTTTGTTTTATAATTCTAAACAGCTAAAAATCCTCATAAAATTGTGATAATCAATAAAATCGAATGTGAAATCAGTAAAATCACAAGTGATAATTAGTAAAATTAATCGTGGCTAGGGCATGCGGTGAGATTTGTATGCATTCAATCAAGCCACAATCATCAATCATGTTTAGGGTATATGCTTCAAATTATTTGTAGAAAAATTGTGAGCTAAAGGTCACACAATAGGCCTATTTTTTGCACAATTAGAACATTAGAGCACGAAAATATAAAGTTTTGTAATCATCAAAGGTTGAGTAGGTAGTTGTTTAATGAGGTTTTTTAAAAATTTGAAAGCCAAGTTTCCTTTTTTGTCATTGCGAGGGTACATGCTATAGTCACGAGTATTTCAATTTTTTAAAACTCTTGCAAAATCTTGTCATTTTAAAAATTAGCATTCAAATTTTTTTGAAGTCTAAAAAATATTTCAAATAGTTTAAAGGAAAATTGCAGCCAAATTTGGACTATATTATATTTTCTAGAATCCAAATTGATAATTTTCTAGGTCAAATTAAAGGGGTTGCCAAGGTTTGAAAATTTTCAAGAAAAGTTTATTTTTAAGGGTTGCTAGAAAAATGGAAAATATACGAACATATAATATTACCAAAGGCATAGAAACTCACCATGAAAAAATATAATATCTTGAGTCACAAGATACTATCTATCACTAAGTATTGGGAATGTGAAAAAATCTTGTTAGACACAAAAACCAAGTCTACTAATCACCCAAGTGACTTTAATAGATGTCATAGGGAAGCCTTATCAATTCTCAAGTTGTCAATCTCAAATGATTTAATCCATAAAGTTTGAAGTGCTACCCTTACACACATTTGAAAGATAAATATCTAGTTTGAGCACAAAAAGCAAAATCTTGTATTTGAAGAATTTGTTATTTTCTACCAAATTGCATGAAAAGGAATATTTATCAAAGGATCTTCTAAAACTCAAAGGTCTTAGAGATCAACTCATCGTAGTCACTAAACCGATAGATGACGAGGATATGGTTGCTCTATGAAATAACCCCCTTACAATTTTTTCAAATTTTCACATCAACAACTTCACCAGTCAACGTTAGCAAAACCAAAACCAACTAATGAAAGTAACCCTACACCAAGAATGTACACCAAGATCCCAATGACGGGCGAGGTGTGAGCATATGGCGCCCCGAATCATTAGCTAATAAACTAAAATGCTAGAAATACAATGATTATGCAACTCGACCACTTATTCAGCGGGAGTAGATTGACGGCTCAGTCGATCAGCATGATGAAGAATGCAAGTACATGAAAAGTAAAGTATGGGCGGCTTGCCAACCCCTTCTGCTTGTTCAACGGGCAGTACAGAAATGAAATGCTGAAAGTAAGACGGCGAGGCCTGTCTCTTCCACAATCGTAGGAATTACAAAGTAAAGCTGTAGAAATGAGATGACTAAATCAATACTAATGATATCAGTCTTACAATAGGATATAATCTACAAGTAACAATAAAATATTGCTGCCCAATCACTCCAAAATATTATTATTTGCTCCACCAAACTTCTCAAGCTCACAACTATGAAAAACACACCCAAAACCCAAACTTCTAACAATCTGATATACAAAACCAACAAGCACTAAACTCAGACCAGCAAGCATGAAACACTCCTAAATGCTCCTAACTCCTCCAAAACACATCGGATTAATATGAAATAGGATGCAAATGACTCTAGGAGAGATGGCAACCAAGTCAAGACACTGAAACTGCATCAAACACTCCACAATGAATTAAGCATGAATCCCAATGCAATGACAGGCATGGTACGACTTGGAAAGAGGGGCGAGCTGCAATAGAAAATCCAATTCTTCATGATAAAATCTGAAAACCAATAAAGAGGGACGCCTAGGCCATAGGAATGGTGTGAGCCACTACCCAGAACCAACAAAAATTCGCCTAATGAGTTATGAGCAAAAACAACCTACAGCCAAGCCAAAAACCAGCAACCTGTAAAATGACAAAAACATCAAAAACATCAGAAAACTTCAAACATCTTCATTACAATAAGCTCCATCTGTTCTTTAGTGTAAAGAACAACCTTTTCTCTTAGCTAGTTGCTATCTTTCAAGCAAGAAACCAAGATAGCTAGGAGGTATGCATTCCTTGAAGCAAGAGAATCACCATTTCGCCAACACTTCGTTATATTTTCTTCATGGATGCCAACAATGAAGCCCAACACTCTTATTTATAATCTTCTCCCCAAATTCAAACTGCTTTTCTCTCCAATTAGGGCGCCCAAACTCAAATTCACATTCACCATCAAATTTGCATTTGAGTTGCATCTTGACTCCATGACTTAGGTATTTAAAGCATAAGAGGAAATATAACTTAATAAAATGCAAATATTCATAAGTATAGGCATCCCAAGTCGCTTAAGTGAAATACTTTAGAATATGCAAATATTTCTCCAAATATGGCGTGCAAAATTGTTTTAGTGAGAAACCTTATAAAATTTGCTTTTTAATAAAACCAACTTATCTCTCCATTTAGGTGTCCTCCAAGCCTTAGTAATATTTCACTTTATTAAAAGCATTTCACCAAAAGAAGCGCCCAGCACAAGCACTGACAAGTGCCAAAAATAGCTCCAAGAGCGCGGAAGACCAAACTACTCAAACTGAGTTGCCCGAAATAGCCTCTAAACTGGCTTGCTGAAACCCTGCTAAAAATAGCACTTAATAAAAATAGCATACTGCTAAAAATAGTAAGTGTGTCCAAATGCATTTTAACAACATTTTGAGCAGCCATCGCAACTTACTAAAAATAGTAAGTCCGAAAAAGTCCTTTGTTTCAATTGCATGTCACACCACTGCGAAGCTCTCTAAAAACCTAGAAGGAATCTAGAATCCAAACTACAAAACTCCAACATGCAAGCCTCCAAAACTGCAAAAGTATCCTCCTATAAAATAGGAAACCCTAATTTTGCATCTAACTAGCCTTTGAGCGTCCAGGGATAGGCCAACAGTCTCTGGAAAGTGAAGTGCTAAAAATGGGGACATTACACTCTAGTCATTAACAACCTACTACCCTCCTTTGAGACTTTTGTGGAGTCTCTAAACTTGTTGGCCAAAAGCTTGACTTTGACCTTTGACAATCTCAATCCATAATTATTACAAAAGGAAAATTGACGAGCAAATGAATAAAGTTTCTTTTTGGAGTTTAGAAAATCCACTTGCTACAATTTTAGGATACAACCCTTAGCTCTTCTCACTTCACAACCACAAAGAAAGGTACAATGCTTCTATTGCTAGAAGTTTGAGCATGTGAAGAATGATTCCAAGAAGACATAATATGATCTATACCACAAGCATCAAAATGAAGCTAATGTGGTAGATACTATTGAGGAAAACCATGAGGAGTATGCATTAATGGCTTTTTTAAATAGTATTAAAAGCAATTGTTGGTTCTTTGATTTAGGTGCATACAAAAACTTCATGTGTCAAAAATACTAGTATGTTAAATTTACTACTAATGATAGTCATAAGTATTTTGCTTCACTTGGTGATGAAAAGTCTTGCATAGTGAAAGGGGTCAGTGATTGCAAATTACACTCAATGATGACATCAAACTTTTAACTTACAAAATGTTATGTTCCAACTCTGAACAAAGACTTACTCTCTATTAGCCATATTACAAAAAATTCTAACATTCTATTTCAATTTCATGGGGAAGAGTGTCTTGTTTGTGATGTAAACCAAGATAAAGCAATTTCTTAAGGAACTAAGTCAAGTGGTGTGTACAAACTTGGTGATCCTTTTTTACATGCTACAATGATCTGATGTAGCATGTAAAACAAGATCAACAAGTTTGTGCAACCCTTTGTACACACCATTTTCCCTATGCCTTTCATCCTTCTCTTCCAGCATTCTTCTACAAGGCCAAACTGCTCTAGCTTTGATACCAATTTTAAAAAAATCAAAGAATGAGAATAAGATAGAATTGTGTGCATACTCATGTTGAGGGAATCGTATTATATGTTGAACATATGCTAAAAATAAGTAGTTACAGTCTAAAAATAGATAGTAGTTACAACTACTTATTACAAACAAGTGTACTAATACTTTATTATAATATTAAACTAATATTATAATAAGAACCATTAGATTTCTACCGTCCATAATTCTTTAATTGAATTAAATAATTATGCACACAATTTTATCCAAAAGCCTTTCAACTAATATTATAATATTTGTTGTTCTTTTCTGCATACAATGAAGGTGTTACTATTTTCATTTTTTTAGTAATGATGGAATGAGACCTTTTATGAACCATCTTTTTTTCAATTTGTCAACTAGTTCTTTCTCCAATTTGACCAATAACTCCTTGAGCCTACGATTGTAAGTTCACAAGTTCTCATGCTTCCCTTGCCAAATGTTATAAATTTTTGCAATGATTACATTGTTGTCCCAAAGCAATCTAAATTCTTCTTTGGAAGCCTTCCATAATTTCTCACATGCATTTTGTGTGGCTAGCTCAATTTTTGTGTTTAAGTCAACTGCCACACCCCTAAGGGTGGCTAGGAATGACCATTGCTAGTAATTTTTATCATTTTTCCCATTTTTTCCCAAATAGTTTCAATATCTTTGCAATGTTTGATTGGATCTTTTGATCCATATGTAGTGAACTTAGGTAGCTTCTACCTCTCTACACTTAGGCTCACTCGTAGTGTCACCTTGGCTTGACCTTGATACAAATTCAATGGTTGGAACCTTCATCTCATGAAGCTCTGATTCAAACATTTTGGTGATCTCCCGGAACCCTCAAACACATGAGAATACTGACTCCTTTGGAGACTTCAATGTTCTAGAATCTCATATCCTCCTTAGACTCTTTTCTCCACCCCAAACCTTTCCCCAAGTGTTTTTGGTGCATTTTCTTCTTCAATCAACAAACTTTAGGTGTACCACAAAGATTGCTTTCAAATTCTTCCCTCTCTCCATCTATGAATAATTCCTTGGATCTATCTAAAGATGAATATTTTCCTTGTATAGAGAAGTCTCTATCCATTCCTCTAACCAAACTTGGTCTACGAGATCCACACACACTTCTTCTAGAAGGGGAAGATGTTTGTTAATCTCAACCCACTCTTCCTCCATACCCCAAGTCATTGTTTGTATTTGGTAAGATATTCTAATGTCTTTTTTCCTAACTATAGTTACAACTTTTGCTTCAACTTTCACTTTTGCTCCAACTCTAAACTAATGGATTTCTAGAGTCAACCACTTCATGCAACCTCCTCTTTCATTCTTGTTGTTCCACCAATCGGAGGGATTGTCTGACTTCCCATCTTCTCCTTGACTACACTCTAACCTTCTCCCACCTTTGTTTTGGCTTAATGGTTGTAATAAGCACCCCCAAATTTTTTGAAAATTTTTAATTGAAATTAAACTATAATGCAATGTTCTTATCGCTTTTTGATCACCCAGATCTCAAGATGGGCAAGGTGAGAGCATACAGTGTATAGGACCACACCCAATTATTTAAAAAGCAACAAATGAAGTAATATAATCAATTGAAGCACACAGGGTGCCATAGTAGCCAAAACTTCACTTCTTCAGTGGAGTGTGCTTGATGCAAGAATTGAAAGGAACAGTTCTACGCTTATTCGATGGAAAGCAATTACAATGAACACATGCATTTCACGCTTATTCAGCAAAGTGCAATTACAATAAACATAGTCACTTCTTGCTTGTTTAGCAAAGTGCAATTACAATAAACATAGTCACTTCTTGCTTGTTCAACAAAGTGCAATTACAATAGGCACAACTACTTCCACTTATTCAATGAGGTGTGCAAATACAATGAAGTGCAAGATAAAGTCCTAGCGGTACTACCATCCAAGGTATTACAAAATAATATAAAATGCATTACAAATCATCATAAGAGAATATAAAGTTGTTGATTTATGCTCATGTAATGTTCTGATCACAAATGTAAACTGCTGCAACAATGTAAAATGCCTTGTAAATTTTTCTCTTAATTTTCTGTATTGACCCCTTGGAATTCCAAAGGCACCTGATGTGCGAGCTGACTGATATGTTGCTATTAATGTTTTTGGTCACTTGTTTGATTTGAAGGGAGCTCGTTTGCCACTCGGTCAAGTTAAGAATAGACAAGTGGTTACACGAAATACATAAACAATATTACTGAATCAACTAAAATATTCTTGATCCTCTTTCAGCCATTTCATGCCACTAAACAACTTAGTAAATACTATCAGTTTTTGATGAATTCAGGTGAATAACTCAGTTCCATTACAAATGTGACTGTGACAGTCATGGACTCAAGAATTTCAGAGAATTAAAGTTAACTAATGGTCCAGTATGTCTGTTCAGAAATATGTATCAGAATACTATATCTTTCAAAAATGTCTCAGATTTCATTAGCACAGGGTTACAGCAAACAAGGTGGCTTCAGACCTTGAGACCATCAAACTGGGCATTGATATGATGTCATTTTGACAATGTTCAAGTTCAGAAATTAAGTGCGGACTGATACATGGTGACCATTCCTTCTTTACACAGGCTGAAGCAACACATTCGATATTCTAAAGCAACAAATAATAATATTTAGCAGATTTAGCAATAGCAGTGTGAACTACAATGAGAGCATGAATGTGTCTGACCTGGTGTATCAATGTTCACCAACTGAAGATGATTGTATAACTCCAAAATTGCCCAGAAGTGATGTTGTTTCAGACTCCTACTCCACACATTCTTGAGGTATACACAGCTGATTTCTGGTCGTCTCAGGTTTAGGCTGAAGGAGACGTCTTGAAGGCCTTCCAAAACCCACGCACAGCAGCAAGAATCTGTTGTCTTCACTCGAAACTTATGGAGAATGATTCGTTAGCACCCAGCAAAACGCGTCCCCTTATATTCTTCTTCAACAACCACAAAATTGCGACCTTCTGATGTTCTACTTCTCTCTGTATCTGCGTCTAGGGTTATCAGCAGATCCACGCCTTCAAAAACGTCATTAGAAGCTACCAATCGATACCACTCCAGCGTCCATAATCCAAAATGTAATGATCACGAAAATGCAGAGCGATATTTGAAGGATCTTTTCCAAAACTGCCTCAACTTCGAATCCTCCAGCAGCAAAATCTCATCATAAAATAAACACGAAATCCTGAGTAAATCTTCCAGTTAGGAGTGATGATTTCACACTCGAATCTGGAGCTGTAAGGGTTTCCAACCCTAAGCCATGAAAGCTCGACCAAATGGTTCCCGTGAAAAAGATGTCTTTCTTCCCAAAAAGTGCGAATTCAAGCTTTCTTCTTTTCTTTTGTATTTCCCTCAAGAGGCCCGATGAAAGCTCCAATTCTTTTCAATTTAATTACACCATATAACATAAAGTGACATTTCATTTTATATTTTCACCCCCAATAAAAGTGACTTTTGGTAAAGTAGCATTTTAAAATATTTCATAAGTCACTTAATAAGGTGATTCATTTAATTACTCATATCACCTTTTAATATTTATTTGAACCATAGGTAAATATTCGTAATTAAATGAATGATTCCCTCAATTTCAACATTAGCCTCGGGAATTAAAAGGCTATGTGATCTCCAGTCGTGCTATAGGAAAGGGGACATCACAAACAATCCAAAATGAACCAAATAACATGGATAAACAAATACTCAAGTACCCAACAAAGGTATACCTCTGATACATGACATTAGAAGTTGATTGAAGGTCTGATATCACCTGGTTTTGCTGATAAATTGCCAAACCAGTACTGAACACATTGAAAGCACACTATAAGCTGTTGCAAACAATACCCGGAAGCACCCAACACAAATTAGAATTGAAACACCACTCCAAACTATACAACCAACAAGAAAAACAACCCAAAACGGCAAGGAACACCTCCAAAACACTTGTCAACAATAGATAATGGTTGGGTGCTATTGAAAATGATAGAAACCTATTGATTATTGAAATTTGACTAAGCCTAAAAAATCATAAGATCCTCTGTAGTGTCCCCATTTTAGCCATACGTTCTTCTGTGTCTGATAGCCTATTTCCGGAAGCCCGTAGGCCAATCAGAAGCTGAAGTTAGGGTTTCCACTTTCAAAGGAGGTTTTGAGGACTTGCATGCGAGATTTTCTAATGCATGTCTGGTGGAGCTTTCTGGGATTTTGGAGAGCTTCGAGATGTGGTAGCATGCATTACGAGTTAATGACTTGCATTTTTTGTTGTTTCCTCAGTAGTTTTGGAGGCTTGCATGTTGGAGTTTTACAGTTTTGATTCTGGATTCCTTCTAGGTTTTCAGAGAGCTTAGCAATGGTGTGACATGCAACTGAATTAGAGAACTTTCCTGGACTTACTATTTTTAGTAAGTTGCGACAACTGCTCAAAATGTGGAGAAAATAAGTTTGGAACAACTTACTATTTTTAGCAGTATGCTATTTTTAGTAAGTGTTATTTTTGGCAGTGCTATTTTTAGCAACAGTTCAACAGTTCAGTGCAGTGGCTATTTCAAGCAGGTCTGTTTAAGCAGTTGGTCAACCAGCATTCTTGGGCTATTTTTGGAAGGTCTGAACTTGTGTTGGGCGTTTCTCTTAATGAGATAAAATATTTAAATTAAGTGAAATATTTATAAGGCTGGGTGAACACCTTAGCGGAGAGATAAGTGATTTTAATTTTATATGGTATTTCACTTAATACTTGATGATTATTTATATTTTAATATTTTGGCGAGATTTTGGCTAAGGCTTGGAGGACGAATTATTTGAAGAGGTAATCAAGTCATATTTAAATATATTTCATTTGGACGCCTAGCCTGAAGGAGATAAATACATTTTATAATAATGTATTTTGCACTTGATAAAGTGGGACGCCAAAGCTTATGTTTTATTTGCAAATTAAATAAAAGTTATATCTCCTCATGTTTGGACGCCCAAGTAAGGAGATAAATGAAGATTAAATAAAATGCAAATGCAAGTGAAAAGGTGAATTTGAATTTCAGTGTGGGTTCCCTAATTGGAGGGAAAAGAAGATTTGAATTTGGAGACAGAAGGCTATAAATAAGAGTGTCGGGCTCTTTGTTTAGCATCTATTGTTGCCTATTGTATTGTTATGTTGTTGAAATGTTTTCAGAGCTTACTTCGAGGGATGCATATCTTCTAGTTCCTTCTCTTGGTTTCGTGCTTGAAAGATAGCGCCTAGCTGAGTTTCAGAGACTGCTTCTCATCCAAGGAGTGCAAATAGAGCATCACAGATAGAGCTTAGATGTTTATTTTCAGTTTACAGTTGCTGGTTTTTGTAGTGTTGAAAGTGATTTTTTATCATAAGTCATTGTACGAATTTTCTATGGTTCTGGGTATTTTCTACGTCTCTTCTTCTATCTAGGGCGCCCCTATTTGCAAGTTTTCATAATTTTTAGTGTAGTCTTTGATTCTATATTGCAGGTCGCCCTTTCTCCAGGCTGTACTTGCCTGGCAAAAGTTTAGAAAATTCATTAAGGAGTTGTTGCAGCTATTTCTTTGTCACAACTTGGTCACCATCACTCTAGGAGTCTGTTGCATTTGGTTTCATGTCATTTGGTGAAGTTTTGAGTGAGTTATGAGCATTTTAGTGAGTCTCTGGGTTGCTGGTTTGCATTTTCAGTTTGTTGGTTTAGTATATCAGTTTGTCAGAAGTTGGGTTTTTGGTGTGTTAATTCATAGTTGGGAGTCTTGTGAAGTTTGGAGAACATCTAACATCATTTGCAGCTTCTTGGACAGCAATAACACTTGGATTTGCAGATTATAATTCACATTGTAACACTGAATCAGTAGTATTAATCAGCTTCTTTACTTTTTCTATTTTTCCTTTGTATTTCCACTTTAGTGGAAGAGGATGGCTATGCCGCCTAGTTTACTTTCACTTTGATCACTTTCATTCCTACCATCGGTGGAAGAGACAAGCCTCGCCGTCTATGCATTCATACTGGGGTCGGCTTGCCGCCCTTCTTTACTTTCAATATTCATACTGCTGGTCGGCTGAGCCGTCCATTCTCTTTATGTACTTTGCATTCATATTGCTGATCAGCTGTGCCGTCAAATCACTCCCCCTCAAATACGCGGTCGAGTTGCATAACTTTACTTTTCAGCATTGTACTTCTCTCAGTTTGGAGAGTAATGATCCCTGGCGCCATATGCTCACACCTTGCCCAACATTGGGATCCTGGTGTACATTCTTGGTGTAGGGATACATTCCAGTGTTGGTTTATGATTTTGGCTAACACTAACGGGTGCCTTGTTGAAGCATTGTGCAAAAAATTGAAAAACATTATAAGGGGATCATTTCAGTGGTATCAGAGCCAAGATCCTGCCATCCTGTGACAATCAGAGCTCAGCTATTAGATGAGTGGCAAAGAAATCAGATTTTGCACCAAAGGCTAGAACTAAGCTTAGCTTTAGTTTTCAGTAGTTCCGAAGACATTACATTTTCTGAAGTCCAAGAACTATCATTATGGCTTCTGAAGAGGAGAGAAGTTTGGCAAGGTCACCTTCCATTGTGGAGACAAGGCTCAATGAATAATGTCAGTACAAGAGGCAATGTGAACATGAGGCTTCCATACTCCATGAGGAATATCAGAACATGTCTAATGAGTTTAAGAACGATGTTTCTTTTGATTGCTACTTCAATTGTGTGTTGATTAAGAAACCTGGAAAATTGGGTGTGGTCAACTACATCAAGAAAAAAATTAAAAGAGAAGCAAAACAAGCCTTGGTTGAAGGATCAAGGAAGGAAGAAGCAGAAGTGTCTGTTTGTGGTTTGCAGCCCACAAATAAGCAAGTTGAAGAAAGCAATCAGTCTTCTAGTACTGAATATGGTACAAGCAAGGTGCACATGACAACTCAAAATGATCATGAGTTTGATGAAGAAACCTTGACAGTTGAAGAGTGTGTGGAAGAACCCCATAATACTCCCTTAGACTTGCATGTGATAGCAAGTGATGAAGATCACTTCGGTGAAAGAACATAGCAGCAGTCTTGAATCCTAATTTGGATTTATCCCTTGAAGGTCTTGAAGCTAAGGGCTTCACAGAAGATGTTGGTAGAACTGTCGTATGGGATGAGTTCGCTAAGGAAGAGCATGATGAAGGAAATACTAGTGGTGGCTTTGAATCAGCCTATAACTAATTTCATTGTGATGAAGTTTCTCTCGGTTCGGATGAGCTCATGCATGGTCATGTTGAAGATTTGATGATGAAAGATTTTCTTCTTGTTGCTGTCCCAACTTCCCGAGAAGTTCCACATGAAGAAATCAGCGACATATTTCCTCATGATGAAGATAATGATGGTGAAGTTTTCAAAACAGCAAGCATTGAAGATTCTTCATTTCATTACGGTGGTGACATTGGGTTTGATCAGCAAACCAAACCATTGGAAAAAAATGTTTTTGAAGATATCAGCTTAAGTGATTTGGGAATTGACTTATTCAAAGAGTCAACACTTCAAGAGAAGCATGATAGGCATTTTCCTGTTGACCATCTCAATCAACCCATTAGCATTTGGGATCCGGGTGTGTTGGCATCAAGATATGACATAGAACCTATGTGGCATAAGTTTCCATTTGATCCTGATGAAAACCAATTTTTTGATTGCATTGCAAGCTATGAGGTGGTCATTGGAGAAGATGTTGTTTTTGATGAAGAAGCTTGCTTGGAAAAGCTCAATAATGATTCCTTTGGGATGGTTGCAGCCACTAAAGCAGAATATGTTACTACCAAGACTTTAAGAGCAGCAATCAATAATGATTCATTGCTTGAAGATATTGCTGACAAGCCTTCTATTCAGGAATTATGTAGTGAAAAGGTTAGCAAGGAGGCTAATTTTGAAAATCTTGTCATTGAAAGCAAATTAGAGAAGTTAATGTTTGATGAGCAAAGTTTCTTTGTTGATTATGATCAAGGGCCTAAAGAGATGCAAATTTTGAAGGCTAACTTAATGGTTTTAGAAGAGAGAATTGTTAAAGTGTTATCAAGATTTGATAGCACACATCATTTTATTGAAGAACTTTACTGGAAGTTTCAGATTGAAGAGAGACTGAAAGGAGTGGAGGATAGAGTCACTCTTTGCAAGATGCAAACCATCAAAGAAGCATTGGAATCAATTAAGACCAATTATTTGCATTTGCTCTCAGATAGGGATAATGCTATCAAGTTTGCTGAAGAGACCTATGATGCCTATCAAGAGAAGGGGAAAGAGGTTGATAGGCTTTGCCTTGATCTTACCTTAGCTCATCATTCTTTATGCAAAGCAAAAAATCAATCACCTATTGCAGCCACACTTGAGGGACAAGAAGTTAATACAAGGATTATGGAGATAAAGCAAATAGTTGAAGGAATAAATGAACTCCATAATGATGAAACATTGCATAATACCAAGGAGATTCAATATGTTGATTGTGATTGGAAGGTACATCAAGAGTGTGAACTCTTGAGTTGGGAGGAGAATTTGCCACAAGAAGGGATAGTTTGCAGCCATGAGACAAATATCTTGACTGGTAATGAATGTGGTATTCAGCATGTTACATTTTGTGGATCAATAACTAATGATGGGCATCCACAAGTTGAAGAAGATGTTCATGAATTCTATGAAGACACCAACGCAAGGGATGAAGTCTTCCACATGGGAAGTGTTGAAGCAAGAAGATTTCAACATATTTGTCAATGAGCTGTTAGTAAAACAAGTCATGGTAGTTGTTGGTAACTCCATTGCAGCAGCAAGGAGTGAAGATTTAGAATTTGTTACTCATGAAATAGGAGAGGAAGAAGGACCAGAACATGGTGTTTGCACTCTTGTCAACCTTTTACATTGGTCGAGTGATGCTTTAGCTTATATTAGTCAATTTTGGGAGTTGTATTTGAAGTCATCTTATGATTCATACTCTAATGTTGCTGAAGCTTTCATGGATTGGTCTCAAAGGTGCACTAGAGAAGACACCCACTTCATGAGTATGCACTTGGTTTTGACCAGCACTTGGAGATGTGTTGAGTTTACCTTCCTTCATGTTGGAGATCATTTCTAGTTGGGTATCCATGCTTGGGATTCTCAATATGGGTTGATGGAGCTGAATACTTGTGGAAAGAAGAATTCTTGGAGGGATAAGGATTCTATTTTCAGTTTCTTTGATGTTGTTCCCATCTTTACCAACCATTCGATGGTTCCTTTTGTTCATCAATTGGTGGATTGGAGAGATATTTCAAGTAAAGAATGGTCTAATGTTGGGTTGGAGTTTCTTGAGAGGATGTTTCCAGCCTTGGGCAAGAGCAGTTGTGATATTATGGCCACTGATTTCCAGTGTTGCAGCAGCTGTTCAATTCCTTGCATGCTGATTTTCCTAAAATCAGACTTTAAGTGGTTCATTCCAGATTTCATGGGCAGCTGGTACACTGATTTTTTCTCTTCTCAATCTCTTACCAGTGATGTTTTTTGGCCTCAAAAGTGGGAAATGATGTTTCAAAATGATTCGGATCAGTATTGGATGGTGTTTAGGTTCGTTTCTAGTAGCTTTCTTTGTACAATCTCTTGCACTAATGTCTCGGGCAGCGAACCATTGCTCGATTGGGCTTGGCATTTCGAGACTCTTACTACTGAGATCCTCTTTGATGCTTTGAGAAGTTATGCTAATTTTTTTGAATTAATTAGATTATACTTCTTGGTTTTCAGAATGGTGACAATTATTGACATTGCAGACGTTAACTCCTCAAAGTTTATTGGGCATGAGATGCTAGAATTTGATTTCAATCCTTCCATGTTTCTCAGTTTGAACTTCAGGCATGTTAACTCTTTGAGGTTGCAGGGAAGGTTAGTGCAGTTCTGGTTCAATGGCTTCATTGTTATGATCAAAGTGGAGCAGCAACAGCATGATGGGTCTTTTCAGAGATGGACATGGGACCCTGGGATCAGTTGGAGTGTTGTTCAATTGCTTGAGGACAAGCAATTTTGGGAAGGGAAAACTGTAATGTCCCCATTTTAGCCATACGCTCTCTTGTGTCTAATAGACTATTTCTAGAAGCCCATAGGCCAATCAGAAGTTGAAGTTAGGGTTTCCACTTTCAAAGGAGGTTTTGAGGGCTTGCGTGCAAGATTTTCTGATGCATGTATGGTTGAGCTTTCTGGGTTTTCAGAGAGCTTCGGTATGTGGTAGCATGCATGACGAGATAATGACTTGCATCTTTGGTTGTTTCCTCGACAGTTTTGGAGGCTTGCATGTTGGAGTTTTACAATTTTGATTCTGGATTCCTTCTGGGTTTTCAGAGAGCTTTGCAATGGCGTGACATGCAACTGAATCGGAGAACTTTCCCGAACTTACTATTTTTAGTAAGTTCACAACTGCTCAAAATGTGGAGAAAATAAGTTTGGAACAACTTACTATTTTTAGCAATATGCTATTTTTAGTAAGTGCTATTTTTGGCAGTGTTATTTTTAGCAGCAGTTGAACAGTTCAGTGCAGTGGCTATTTCAGGCAGATCTATTTGAGCAGTTGGTCATCCAGCACTCTTGGGCTATTTTTGGCAGGTCTGAACTTGTGTTGGGCGTTTCTCTTAATGAGGTAAAATATTTAAATTAAGTGAAATATTTATAAGGCTGAGTGAACGCCTTAGTGGAGAGATAAGTGATTTTAATTTTATATGGTATTTCACTTAATACTTGATGATTATTTATATTTTAATATTTTGGCGAGATTTTGGCTAAGGCTTGGAGGACGACTTATTTGAAGAGGTAATCAAGTCATATTTTAATATATTTCATTTGGACGCCTAGCCTAGAGAAGATAAATACATTTTATAATAATGTATTTTGCTCTTGATAAAGTGGAACGCCAAAGCTTATGTTTTATTTGCAAATTAAATAAAAGTTATATCTCCTCATTTTTGGATGCCCAAGTAAGGAGATAAATGAAGATTAAATAAAATGCAAATGCAAGTGAAAAGGTGAATTCGAATTTCAGTGTGGGCGCCCTAATTGGAAGGAAAAGAAGATTTGAATTTGGAGACAGAAGGCTATAAATAAGAGTGTTGGGCTCTTTGTTTAGCATCTATTGTTGCCTATTGTACTGTTATGCTACTGAAATGTTTTCAGAGCTTGCTTTGAGGGATGCATACCTCTTAGTTCCTTTTCTTGGTTTCGTGCTTGAAAGATAGCACCTAGCTGAGTTTCAGAGACTACTTCTCATCCAAGGAGTGCAGATAGAGCATCACAGATAGAGTTTAGATGTTTATTTTCAGTTTACAATTGCTGGTTTTTGTAGTGCTGAAAGTGATTTTTGATCATGTCATTGTACGAATTTTCTATGGTTTTGGGTATTTGCTACATCTCTTCTACTATCTAAGGCGCCCCTATTTGCAAGTTTTCATAATTTTTAGTGGAGTCTTTGATTTTATATTGCAGGTCGCCCTTTCTCCAGGTAGTACTTGCCTAGCAAAAGTTTAGAAATTTCATTAAGGAGTTGTTGCAGCTGTTTCTTAGTCACAACTTGGTCGCCATCACTCTAGGAGTCTGTTGCATTTGGTTTCATGTCCTTTGGTGAAGTTTTGAGTGAGTTATGAGCATTTTAGTGAGACTCTAGGTTGCTGGTTTGCATTTTCAGTTTGCTGGTTTAGTAAATCAGTTTGTCAAAAGTTGGGTTTTTGGTGTGTTAATTCATAGTTGGGAGTCTTGTGAAGTTTGGAGAACATCTAACATCATTTGCAGCTTCTTGGACAGCAATAACACTTGGATTTGCAGATTATAATTCACATTGTAACACTGAATCAGTGGTACTAATCAGTTTCTTTACTTTTTCTACTTTTCCTTTGTATTCCCACTTTAGTGGAAGAGGATGGCTATGCCGCCTAGTTTACTTTCAGTTTGATCACTTTCATTGCCGCCATTGGTGGAAGAGATGGGCCTCGCCATGTATGCATTGTACTGGGGTCAACTTGCCGCCCTTCTTTACTTTCAGTATTCATACTACTGACCAGCTGAGTCGTTCATTCTCTTTATGTACTTTGCATTCATATTGCTGATCGGCTGTGCCGTCAAATCAATCCCCCTCAAATACGCAGTCGAGTTGCATAACTTTACTTTCCAACATTGTACTTCTTTCAGTTTGGAGACTAACGATCCCTGGTGCCATATGCTCACACCTTGCCCAACATTGAGATCTTGGTGTACATTCTTGGTGTAGGGTTACATTCCAGTGTTGGTTTATGATTTTGGCTAACGCTGACAGGTGCCTTGTTGAAGCGTCGTGCAAAAAATTGAAAAAAATTATAAGGGGATTATTTCAGCAAAACCTAGAATTATCATTGTAACTCCTAAATATCTGAAAGCCATCTCAACAATCCTGAAACTATATACATAAAATATAACAATGTATAAGGAACCATGTGTAAATATCACTTATACTTAAATGTCTATTTCATCCCTCGCACCCCCTCACAACGAGTACATGTACAACCAATAATAAAGGTGGTATGGCCTTTCAAATTGCAAGTTCATGCTTCATCAACATATGTGGCTAGGTAAGAATTATATGGCTAGGAATGATGCAAACTTGTTGTTCATTTCATGAGAAATTAGTACCTTCAATTGGTATGGCCTCCATGGAGTAGTACAACCAGCATAAGAAGAATGGTATGGCTAGCTCCAACAATTCTGGACAACAACCTCCAACACAAAAACTCACACAAAACAATGTCAAAGATTCACAAACCAAAAACATCCTCAAAAGACATCAAATACCTCCATTACTAAAGCAACCAAAACTAAAACTCTACTTGCAAGTGCATTGGTGATTCCTAGATGAAATCACTCGAACCAGCTAGGGTGGTTTTTGTCCCCAAAACCAATATTTTCATGAGAGTTTCCGTCCTCAAGAAAATTGGGGATGAACATAGGTTCTCTCTGAAGCAAAGCAATATTATAACATGTCTAACCTCTACAATAAGCTCTCAACTTCCTTTTATAAAATTCTGGAGGGAAAATAATAATTTCTCATTTTCCTCCACAACTTTTTCAAATTAAATAATAATTCATTATGTGCAAAGACCCCCTTGTGCCTAGATGTCCCCTTGGAGGCACAACTTAAAACACTTTTCAATAAATAGTTATACCTTAGTTGTCTTTTTAATATTTCCTCCTTAAGACAGCTTAAGTTATAATTATTGAATGATTTAATAAATCACCCAAGTTGTGAAAATCATCAAAATGCGACAAATATGAAATTTTGACCATACCGATATGTCATTGAGGACTTAGAATGATGAACTGAAGCAACTTGGCAAATGCTTAAAAATAACATGCTTTTCCAAGAAGTTTGGAGAGCTCCCAAAAGGTCGAAATTGCATTCTGGAAGCATCATGGGGCTTACTAAGGCCATCTAAATTCACTTCCATGAGAAAAACCATTGCTTCACCAATCATGTGCTCCCCAAGAAAGTTGGAGTTCTCCCTTGCTTACCAAATTGCCTATAGGAAAACTCGAACAATAGGCTAATTGTTCTTAAACTGATTATGCTTGAGGAGACATTACAATGACATTAACATTGTAGGTCTCTAGTATGACTGTCAACAGGTATTGACTGATGCTAGTTCTTTATGAATCTAATTTGACTTCATTATGGGCAATGGGGCCAAATGTTTACTACCAAATAATAAAACCACCTATTGTAATATAAATGGAATATACCAATACATACAAAATAACTGTAGATGAAGATCAATGAATGATTTATTCAAAGGTAGTGCTTGTACAATCAAATTGTAGACTAAGGAGGACCATGTACCAAATTACACTATCTTCCCTACCTAGAAGAAGCTTATTTACAATGCCCGATAGTTGTCAAATAAAACACAACTATTGACAACTACTTATAACCAACTCCTAACAACTACCCACAAGCCAACAAGTAAATGATAGAGAGTCAAGCATAAGCATATAAATAAAATGTTACAAAATCATTTTATGCTAAACTACAATCATTCAAGATGAGTAAAAAATTTAATGGATTGCAGACTTTTCTGACTAAATAGATGGTGACGTTAATGGTAGAAAAAAAGGGCACAAGAAATGAGAAAGATAAGATAGCTTAAAAGAGGGAAAATATGGATGAGGATTGCGAAACAAAATATAACATACACATACCAATAATATATTGAAATAAGTAGAAGAGGTTACAACTGAGAAAAAAGGTTAATACAAAGATAATGAAACTAAAATAAAACATGTGTATCTAGTGTAGTGAAGCAGGCATTCCGAGAGTAAAACAGAAAATTTGCGGAGTAAAACACAAGGCTGCCAAGATAACTCTTGTGGATGGAAAGATGGGCTGCAAGGCTTCCCTAATATCTTTCTAGGTTAGAGTAGAAACACAACGCCTAAATATCAGAATTTGATTTCTGAAAAAGATGCATATGAGATTTTTTTGAGTGTTGGAGAAGAAGCATATGAGTGTGGACCATAACAGTAATCAGAATTAACCCTATTGATTCTTTAGTGCTGTAGCGATGAGTACAATCGTAGATGAAGATTTTCCAATTATGTGCAAGCTGTTTGAAAGTACCTATGAGTGATAAAGTCAAGATAATGTAATGAATAAGTCTATAGCTATTTATCGACAAGATTTAAAGTAAGGGGATAATTCTAAGGGTGAGGTCCCATGGGGGAGCTTCGGGATCTATTTTGAAGGAGCAAGGGGTCCCATGAAGCAAAAAATAAAAATGCTACAGGATTAATTAGAATCTTTTCCTTAAAAATAGCAGCCCCTATTTTTTAGCTCAAAAACTTAAGCGGGTGCAAAGGGGTGGGGCTAGAAATTGCCCCACCAGCTTAGGCTTTTTTCTACCACTTGCCAATCACATGAAGTTTTAAAATTCTCACCAATTAATAATTTTATTATTTTATATTTATTTAAACTGTTGAATTGAATATGCAAAATAATAAAATTCATGGGACCGCTAGCTTCCATAAATATAGGAGCTTAAACTTTTAAGCTTAAATTATGCTACAAAATTCATGGGACCACCCACTTTAAAATAATCCTAAAAAATCTCAGCAGCACCCACTAAAATTTTTTACGAAGGCCCCCTCCATGGGATCCCACCCTAAGTGCTAAAAGTAAAAAGGACTTTAAGGAGACTATTAAAATAAAAAATTTGATCATTATATATTTATATTCAACAAAAAAAATTTAAATAGTCCTTTGTTTAACTCATAGTTACAAGGCTTGGACTCGGCTAGGGTGACTCGACTCGGCGACTCGGTGACTTGGACTCGGAGCAGACTCGGCAAAATGAAAAAAAGTTGAAAAAACCCTAGAAATTTAGAGATTTTTAAGGATTTAAAACTTGTTTCAAGCACCCTTTATTGAATACAACACAAATAAAAGCAAATTTGATCACATGCACTAGTATACAACGATCACATAAGTATAAAGTACACAAATTGTACTTGCGCTGCTGAAGGAAATAGCATACTTAAATATATAAAATTAGTCAAATGTATACAAAACTCATAGAATATGAAATCAATGACATCAAATGTTCCATACAAATATAAAATATCAAAAGTAAAACAATAGCTATAAGTCTATGACTCTATGACATAGTGGAGCCAGCATCCTTCCTACGAGGGCGTCTAAGGGTCCTGGATGATGTTGCAGCTGCAGCCATAGTCTCTGCCTGTGTCTGACTCTCCATGCCACTCTCACCAACAATAGCTATGTCTCCTCGTGCTCTAGCCTCCTCCTTAGCTATGGCTACAACCTCAGCCTCTCTCTCTGCCTAGTCCACCCAATCAAGGTCCTCGTCACTAAAGACTGCATCTATAGCCTCAGTGATCCACTCAGACTGTGGATCAACCTCCTCTAGACTGATCGGGGTGTTGTCACGGTCAAAAAGCTTCTTGTATCTGAGCCGAAGGTTGTAATGAACATATACCAAGTCATTCATCCTCTCCACTGTCAATCTATTGCGCTTCTTGGAGTGTATGTGCTCAAACATACTCAAATTGCGCTCACAACCAGATGAACTGCATGGCTGGCTCAATATACGAATGGCAATGGATTGCAGGTTCGGTGTATCAGAACCAAACATCTCCCACCATCTATCTGAGATGAGAAAAAGAAACAAAATCAAGCTCATTTCAAGTTTCAAGTTCAAGTTCAACATTTAATAATAAATTATAATATAAAAAGATGAAAATTATGCCCTTAAATATATTTTTACCTAGCAGTAATGTTGTCCTATTATCTTTGCACATTTGACGTGCAAAGAAGTCTCCTCGTGCCTTAGTGAAGGCATCTATCTCCTGCACTATCTGTGTAGTAACAGCGGGCAACATCCGCTCTATCATCGAGTAGAGCCCACTAAGAACCTCTCTATCTGCACGGAAATCACGGCGGAATTGGAAGGCCGGATTTAGGAAACATGTGGCTGCATGGATGGGCCTATGAAGTTGGTTTTTCCATCTCCTATCAATGATATCCCAAATGGGACGATACTTCTCCTCAATTCCACCATAGATTGATCTAATGGCCTCTTTGGCCCTATCCATGCCCTTATATATGTAGCCCATTGCAGGCCTCTCCCCATCTGCAACTCATAGGAGAACTAGCAAGGGCTCAATAAACTGCAAAGTGCAAACATGTTTCACAAATAAGTGTGAACGAAAATTAACAAATAAAAGTGAGATGTGATTAAAAATTAAAACATAATAAAAAATTAAATTTTACCTTCACAATCTCGTCCACTGGTGTCCAAAACCCTTGCTCATCAAAAATGCAATCAGCCACAGCAATCCCTGCAGTGCTTGTAGAAAAGGATGAGGAAGACCACTCCTCACTAGTAAACATGCACCTTAAAGCTGCCTTTGACCGAATCAAGGATTGCATCGTGATAAAATTTGTTGCAAACCTAGTGATGGCAGGACAAGACAACTCCCTCAACCCCATGTATTGCCTCATAAGGTTAAGCACCCATGTGTGATTGTATACAAATTTGCAAACGTTTTTTGCGGCATCCACACATGTTTTGATCCATGGGAGCTTGCCAAGATCCTCCAACATGAGGTCAATGCAATGGGCGGCACATGGAGTCCAAAATATAGTAGGGTGCCTCTCCATCAATAATATACCAGCAACAACATAATTTGCTACATTATCTGTCACCACTTGCACTACATTCTCTTCCCCCACATCAGCTATCACCTCCTCTATAGCCTCACACAGGTATGTGGCATTTTTGAATTGGGTAGAAGCATCAATGGACTTCATAAAGACGGTGTCACCTGAAAAAATAAGCAAAACCAATTATTCAATAAATTAAAAAACATAAATCAGCCATATTAAATTATTAATCACTAAATCAAATTCAAATTTCAATGCATTGAGGGAAGTACGATTACCTCCGGAGGAAACTAGGAAATTAAGCAGAATCCTATTTCTCCTATCGGTCCAACCATCAGTCATGATGGTGACACCAATCCTCCTCCACTGCACGCGCTACTCCTCTAATTGTGCTTTCACATCTGCCACCTTTTGAGTCAAAAGTGGGCCCTTTAATTCATCTTCACTAGGGGCTTTGAACCCCGCCCCACATATGGTTATGGCATCAATCATGTTTTGCCAAAAAGGTGACCTAAAACATGTCATAAATAAATTAATAAGTTACATAAGTATTGTAAAATGAAGTTTTAAGTTTTTAACTTTAAATTTGAATTCGATAATGAGATACATCTAGATTCTAAAATTTAAATATAAATTTTAAAAAAATTAAACGAAAAAGAATTACCTGGCTACATGGAAGGGAATGGTGCAGTAGTACCAAAAGTCTGCAATTGTCTTTTTTGCTGCATCATGTGCGTCCTTGTTCCAACCCATGCTCTCAAGCGACGGTTGGGAACCAAGAGTAGTGCGTGGTACAAAATATGAGTCCACCCTAGATTTACGAACTCTAGGGCCAATGCTAATACTGCCACTACCACTAGTAGTAGCAACGCCACCAGCACTAGGAGTACGCATAGGCATAGCTGGTGCAGAAGCAGAAGCACTAGCACAAGCACTAGCACTAGGACGGTATGGAGGCATGGAAGAAGCATCTCCAACAGCACCAAATCCCTATCCAACTCCAACACTCGCCAACTCCTGCCTTTGTTTCTTTTTCATTTCTTTTTGCATTTCAAAAGTTTCTAATTGCACCTGCACTTCACGAACAACCTCAGGAGGTGCTACAGTGCAGCCCACTGCATCATGGATGGGTATGCGTGCAAGATGGTATTTTAATCTATTTATGCCTCCATGATATATTGTTTTGCAGTAGTTACATTTTGCTTCTCCTCTTTTCATTCCGAGAAAGATTTCAACATGTTTCCAAGCAGTGTCTTTTCTGACTGGGGTTTGAGACATTGTGAAAATAATAATATGGTTTGATTTGCAAATGAATGTGGTTGCAATAACAAGTAAGGTTTCTAAAATTATTTAAGTTGCAAGTAGGGTTTGTAAAAAAAATGCAAACTTAAAAAAACAATGATTTTACAAATTACAATGAATTATTTGTTAGAAAAACACAAAAAACCAATTAAAATCAAACTTACCTCTTAGATTTGGCTTGGAATGCAATGCAAACTCCTCCCAATCACTGGTAATGAGCTCTCAATGCACCTCCTTGTTGGTATGAAGCTTCCCAAATGATATATGACCCTGGATTTGTTGGTACAAGGGTTCATCACGGAGTCTCTCAATGTGATGTTGTCATGGAGTCTCTCAACATGACGTCTCATCTCAGTCTCAGAGATGAACAAGGGCTCGTCACAGAGTCTCTCAACGTGATGTCGTCATGGAGTCTCTCAACATGATGTCTCATCTCAATCTCAAAGATGAACAAGGGCTCATCACGGAGACTCTCTCAACGTGATGTCGTCATGGAGTCTCTCAACATGATGTCTCATCTCAGTCTCAGAGATGAACAAGGGCTCGCACCTCATATTTCTTTGTCTCAGAGAAATATACACTACAAGGGCTTTCACCTCATATTTCTCCGTCTCAAAGAAATATACATTACAAGGGCTTTCACCTCATATTTCTCCGTCTCAGAGAAATATACATTACAACAAATCTTCATGATGATGTGACTCCCTCTGAAGCTCCAAGTACTTGCATCAACCTCCTGACCTCCTCGTCCAAGATTGCCTACAATGCTTTCCATAGAGAAACGGTTTCCAATGCACACTTTCGGCACTACTGACTTGCAAGAGTCCAGGACTGTCCTCCTCGACGTCATCCCAGATCACCCTATTCTAAATAGGTTTGTTGTGCTACCAATGTCAAATCTAGATTGATTGTCTTGTGCAATTTTGTTCTCTGCAGCTGAAGAGGTCTTCCAAGGACTTTAGCACCTGGCCTTGCAACACTGCAACCTACTTAGCTGACACCTTCACTTCTTCTTAGTGAGTCACAAAACTCCCTCTTGATCCCTGTCTCAATACAAAGATTGCAAAAAAAAATCCTCTGGAAGTGACCTCCCCTCCATTGACGAATCTCAGAACCTTAGTCCTCTTCCCGGACATGTCACTGATTTACCCAACTCGCAAAGAATCGAAAATTGTTTTGCTTTCACAACTCTCAATCCAATAGCCACTAGCATGTCTTCTCCAATGATCTTTGATAGAAACCTCAAGAGCCATTAGCATGCCTCCATGAATCAACTTCTTTAAAGTTTGCCTTTAGGTCTGCAATAATTCGCCTTCAAGGTTTGCAATAATTCGCCTTCAAGATCTGCAATAATTATCTTCAAAATATGCTCATAAATCTGAAGCTTATCTTCACAAAAACTGCATTAAGTCTGCCCCAAAAAAAATGTCTGATTTCTGCTCAAACCTTTCTCTAAAAATAGACATAAGATCTGCCCCAGATTCTGATAAAAACCTGCTCCAAATCTGATCCTACCTCTGCTCCAAATTAGACACAAGGTATACTCCAAAAATGTGTTTCAATGCTGCTCCAAATCAGATATAGAGATTGCACAAAATCTACTCCAGATAATGACGTGAATTGCTTCATACAGATCACTTCTATACTAGCATGATTCGCCTCAAGGAATGTCTTCACAAATTCGCTCTATGCTGATATGATTTTCCTTACAAGATGTCTTCACCAAAAAATCTTGTGCTGGTCCAATTTTGCCTCATAGAATGCCTTATAAATTTACTCTTCATTTGCTATAGATCTGCTCTAGAAGCCTGATTAATATTCAATGAATGGTTGCTTAGACAAATCTGATCAAATCTTCCCTAAACCCACTGTGATACCATGTTAGTTTTAAGATCAGAAATGTAAACAAGCAGAAGATACAACACACAAGACCATGAACACAATGAATACCCTGGGAAAACCCTCCTACTTGAGGGAGAAAAACCAAGCAACAATATTCTCTTATATATCAGAATAAAAGTGCAGAAAACTGCATACAAATCAGGCCTTACACAAGGCTGAGTCTAATTCAATAAGTAATGTCACTTCTTCACAAATGATGACACTTCTCTTTGAAATGGATCTGCTGCTAAGAATGGCGAACTCCTGCTGCTTCTAAGATGCGAATTTGAATGAATGAACTTGATGCCCAAATGAGAGGACTTGATCCTCCTTAAATACAAAACCAAGTGACCTCCCTTCTAGGTCGGCTTTTAGAAAGAATATAAATATTATTTAATACATGAAGGCCGACCTGCCTTGAACAGAAAATATATTAAGGAGAAAAATATCTCCCACAGCTACAACACTAACACCAGAAGTATCCAATAACATAGATAAAAATGCAGAAGTATAGTTACTCAATGGCAATTAATGGTAGTGTGAAAAAAGTTATAAGAAACTACGTATAGTACGAAACCATATACTTTAAGTTGATTTAAATAAATTTCTAAGTATTAAGAAAGCATTTACAAGTTACTGAAAAAAGATCATATGGAAGTTGAAATTCAAACTTGTTGCATCAAATTCAATCATTCTTACATTCTTGAATGCTAGTATTGTTGAATACATTCTTTATTCTTGGGAAATGAAGCCAATGAAAACAAATGCCATTAAGCTATAATTATTCATCCAAAACTATACTCACAAGACATTTAAATTGTTTAACACTGGCCATAGCAAAAAGGAAAATAGTTTGGTTTGCTTGTCAGATTCTAGACATTGATTTTTTTGATAAGACCGGCCCCATACTTTTTTGAAATAAGGAAATGACTATGTGGTAGAGATTATACAGAATAACACTACAAATTTACAATTGACTAGCTTTTGCCAAGATCCTAAGTTCCACTTCATGCCAAATTTCTAATAGAATCCAGAAAAGGAAGGTAATGCAGGTATGATAGGAGAATTCAATTAACATTTTCCAATAATATAAGTTAATCACAACTTCAAGGTTCAGAAAGGAGAGATCAGGAAGATAACAATGTCTCAAACATTTAGTCAGAAATCAAAAGCTCTCTGTAGTGAATCACAACAACAGAGCAAAATGCTCACAAAAGAAGACAAATAGATTACCACAGAGGAGTAGCAGGAGAGATAGGAACTTCAGTTTGAGAAACAATGAATGAAAGAAAATTTCCTAGTTGGAAAAGCTTAAGGGGAAGCTCAAGGAATACACAGAACAGGATGCAATTTGCAAACAACAGTTTGCACAACAACTATAGGTCACCACAATCAAATCTTGGCACTATTACAGCCAAGCTAAAGAGCAAATGGCCAACACACTACATAGATAGGACAGGTTTTTTGGAAGGTCTAATGCTCCAAAACAAGGAACGAATTTACCTTTAAATACATTGGCATTGTATTTTCAACATGTGAAGTATTTTGTTGACATGAAAGAGCGAGGAGTTACAGAATAGACTGCAACTGCTAAGAAACATCACTGGTGCTTTTACACCAGGTGTGCTAACAACTTTAATAGGTTTCAATGGAGCTAGAAAGACATCATTAATGGATGTTTTAGCTGGAAGAAGGAAAGTAGGCAACATTGAGGGAGATATATATATATATCTCAGGATACCGAAAGGTGTAAGAAACATTTGCCAAAATATCAGGGTATTGTGAGCAGAATGGCATACATTCTCCTCAAGTTACTGTCTATGAATCACTCATTTATACAATATCCTTGCATCTAGCACCTGAAATAGATGAAAAGATTAAAAAGCTTTTTGTCAATGAAGTCGTGGAGCTAGTTGAACTAGATAACTTGAAAGATACCCTTGTGGGCATCCAAAGTGTTCATGGCCATTCTACCAACCAATGAAAAAGACTAACATGAGCAGTAGATCTTGCTACAAATTCTTCTATTATGTTTATGGGTGAGCCAACTTTTGGTTTAGATGTCTATGCTGTTGCTATATTAATGTGCAGTTTGGAATACTACAGGCACAGGGCAAACAGCAATTTGTACAATTCACCAGCCAAGTATCAATATTTTTGAATCATTTGATGAGGAGTTAATGAAACAAGGAGGCAAAATCATATATGGGGGTGCATTAGGTCACCTTTCTGAAAAGGTTATACAATATTTTGAGGCTATTTTATGTGTGCCAACAATTAAAGATAAGTATAATCCTGCTGTTGTTTTAATCAGAAATGCAAATTAACAGAAAATTCAACACAGTGAACAAACAACACAGAATTTATCCTGGGAAAACCCTCCTCGAGGGAGAAAAACCCAGCCAAATATCTCTCTTATATATTGAATTTAAAAGAGCAAAAATCTGCTTACAATCTTGGCCACACACAAGGCCGATATGATGCAATAAAGAATCGCACCTCACTTAGATGCAAATACACAATTATATGATCTCTCCTTAATGTCAATCTGCTTTATGCAATAATATGATCTGTTGTAGATGCACGAACTCCTTGATAAGTGCGAATGTCTCTTGAGAATAAAATCGATGATCAAATGAATGAGCATCTCCTTCCATTTATACAAAGTAAGGTGCCTCTTCACAAGCAAGGCGACTCTTCACAAGGGTTGGCCTCATTCAAGAACCAAGGGGACTTTTCATCTTGGGTCGTCCTTTAAAATAATATTTATATATCATTTATTATTTCAATTTGAGAGAAGGATATCTCCCGCAACTATAACATCAACACTCCCTCTTGGCTAGGGAGGTATCCTTCCAGATATTCATGTCATGGAGTCTTTCAACATGACATCCAGAATGGCTACACCCATTTGAGAAAAAGTTCATCACGGAGTCTCTCAACGTGATATCGTCGTGGAGTCACTCAACATGAC
>VDFB02024049.1:0-14215 GCA_007258455.2 Sequoia sempervirens
AGATTGCAAAATCCACTAAGGATCGATGGATTAAGGCGACAGGCGCGAGGGCGGCAATCAATGAAGGCAATGAACTCCTCTAGCAAGCACTCTAACCTCCTCTACAATCCTGACAAATGAAAATGACAGGTTGGGGCCTAATATTTATACCCTCCTCTATAATTAATGGCCTCATTTAATGCCTGTATGGCCAACCCATTGGTTGGTGAATTTGAAATTAGCGGACGGCAGCGGGAGGTCCAGGGTTCAAGGTCTGGAAGGACGCAACGCTGCGGCTGCTTGAAACTTGATTTTGAAAACTGTCGGTGAAGGGGAGCTCGAGGCCCAGTGGATGAAGTTTCATCTGTAGTTGGCCATCAAGAACAGTGAAGTCAAAGCGAGATTCTAAACTTGGAAGTCTGATGGAGCGAGCCCGGTGGGGACGAAGGCAGCTCAAATTTTCTACAAGTTTTATGACGACAGAGAGGGAGCCGGGCTCCGGGGTTCGAGAAGGTGGAAGTTGTTCATTGTTTGGGAATGAAAAAAACCTGGAGGAAACCCGGCAGGGCAGACCCGCCAAGTCCCAAAGCTATTCGCAAAGGAAAACTACCAAGGACGTTCTATAAGGCATTAGAACTTAGCAAAATTGGAGGGGACAAAATTCAGTCAACTCAACATGAGACTTTAGAGGCATGTTGACCACTTAGAACATCAAAATGGGGGCACGCAAAATGGGGCGGTGGCAAAAACAACCCAGCAAGGTGAAAGAAAAGAGGGTCCCCATTCTGAATGGGGCGTGTGTACTGAGGGCACAAGATGACTCTTGACATATGTTGATTTCATCTTTGGACAAGATAGAAACATCTTCAATGTGTTCTTTGATGGATAGATCTTGATCATTGCTTTCAGCAATTGTGGTGGGGAGATTGTCAATGCTATCACCAGTGGTTGAATATTCATTGTTATCCCCAATAGTGATTATCTCTTGATCAATGAGGTCTTGGATGAGATTTTTGAGTCGAATACAACTTGATGTTGTGTGTCCCTTTTTTTGTGAAAATCAAAATGGTTCTCCTCATTATACCCTGGTGGTTTAACTATGGGTTCTTGATAGTTCCCATAGATAGGGAGGTTGATGATATTTTCTTGTACCAATTGTTGCAGGACTGATTCAATTGGTCTCCCAAGTGGTGTGTATTTTCATTTGTTCCCTTGTGAGATTTGTGTTTTAACTTGACCTTATGGTGATTGATCTTTGAGATGTGGGGGTTGGATTTGTTGATGTGGTTGATCTTGATATCTAACTTCTTGATATTGGAGATATTGTTCTTGTTGTGGACACAACTCAATGCTTTGATGACATGGATTAACCAATGGAAGAGTGTTGATTTTGGAGTGAAGATATCTCCTGGCTCAATAATTCAATTAGATTGGCATGTGAAGAAAGTTGCTCTAGCAAAATTTGATCTGGATTTTGAATTTGACTCCCTTGCTTTGGCTTTTGTTCAAGCAGATTTGGGATGTACACTTGTGGTGTTCAGATGGGATCATCAAAAAATTGATTTTGGACAATTTTTTGATTTGGGATGGTGTTCAAATTTGGAATTTGAACATTGTCTTGATTCAGGTAACTTTTATTTTGGATAGTGTTACCTTGTCTTGGAGTCATTAACATCTTGTTTAGACTTTGAACAACATTTGTAAACATATCTATCCCAAAGTTTTCCAAGTGTGGATTTGAAATGTTCATGTTTGGAAAACTTGTACTTGGTATATTCACATTTGGCATGTATGGATTTGGTGGGATGATTTTGTTCATTTGAAGACTCATGCCTTGGGAGTTTGGTTGGTAGATTTGTAGTTTTGGACTTGGATTTAAATTTACCATCAGGATATGTGTTCCAATCTTTTGACTAGGCATACTCACATTTTTTGTACCATTGAGATTTGTAGGAGATAATGATCCCATGTACAGATTCTATAGATGTGAGTGTTGATAATCAATCGGCATTGTAAGGCTTTGATAGTTTGGTTGTTTGGATTACTCATGATGTATGGAGAAAGTTTATATTCCATGTTTTTCTTATTTGAGGTCTAGTTTGGACTGTAAAATAAGGATCAATTTTCAAGAAAGTGGGAGGTGAACCTCTAATTCTTTGGATTGATCTAAACTCTAGGTACAAAAAAGAAAGTCTAAGATTTTAAGGATCAAAAGAATGGTGATGAGATATGAAAGATGGATAATTTGATGAATGATTGGAACTCTTAGGAAACCTTTAAGAGGATACTAAACTTTAGGACTTGGATTGATGTTTGATTTGATTTGGGATTGGTTTGATTTGACTTGGATAGTGAACTCATAAACTCTAAGAGGTTGGATGTTTTCCTAGAGTAAATTTGTCCACAAGATGCTAATTTGACTAAGTGTGAGAAGAAGGATTCATCTAAACACACCTAACCAAACAAGATGATTTTTTGATTTTGGATAATGAACTCTTAAACCCCAAGATGTTGGATGTTATCAAGGGATAGACTTGTTCACAAGGATCGATAATTTGACTAAATATGTGGAGAGGGATTCATCTACACACATCTAATCAAACAAGATGATTTTCATTTGGTTCCAATGATTTTCCCAAAGTTTAGTATGAGGTATTTTTTCAAGATTTCCAAGAATGGTTTGTGAGGTGATTTTTATTTTGATGTTTGGGGGATGGATGAAATTTTTTATTTTGATCCTAAGAGAACCTAAGGAGAAATATTTTTACAAGACCAAGATAGTGAAGAACATGCTTTTCTCTAAGAGTAGTTTAAAACCAAAAGACCAATGTTTGCATGAAAATCATATTACAAAAAGAGACCAAGCACATGTGTCGGGTCCAATTTGTTATCTTTTCTTTAATGATTTCTTTTTACCAAAAACACATGCTTGATTATGTTTCAAACTGAATGTCCAATGTCACAACTTCTTTTTATCCAACAAAGTGCTAGGTGGAAGTTCTAAGAAATCAGGACAAGGGTTGCCTAATGTTGACCTTTGTAAGAAAAAATTAAGATGTAAACCCAATTACTTAGAAACATCTAGAGATGTAATCCCTAGGGTAAGCAATAGCTCTTGGGTTTTTTCAAAGGTATTTTCTCTATCTAAGGGGTTTGGTGCATTATACGTTAAGAATGAAGTCCTAAACCTCTATAACAGGTCAGACATGGAAGAAGTAACTTCTTGGAATCTAAGTTCCAATGTACCACTTTGATAACCTTGTTGGATGGATCGGTTGGTTGCTACAAACAAGGTTTTTAATGACAGGACATCGGGGACATGACACCTTGCGAGCATCCAACAAGCCACTAAAGGATTTAATCAATCCTACTAGGGGTGCTTATACTTTTTATGGTAGTACCTCATTCTGAAAGACACTGTATGACTAAGGCCTACATACCATGAGGACTTGATAGTCTAGTCTTATCTATTTATATACCGGCCCGAATGAAAAATTGGTTGGAGTCACCTTCAAGTTCTCCTTTCAAATGTGTGTGTGTCCTCTTGGGCAGGCCTCTAAAGTTAAACAACAACAACAAGGCATCCGCCAGTTCCCGATCGACCTTCCTTATAAAAGTGAGGAGAACACACTGATATACCTAACCCACATAAGCTTTTCTTTCAATTTTGTTGGTTCCAAAATGAGTGGGCCAATCTTTATGCAACAATGTCATCAAAATACTTTTGATCCTCAAGATCGTCGTGAGAAAGCGAGAGAGAGATACATATACCTTTTTAGATGAGATTATTTGCAAAAAGATTACAAAGCATAAAAAAAGACACATGTTCGTTTTAGCCTCAAAGCAATGATGAGTTCATTTTAAAACACCCAGCTAAATGTGAATTTTTTTTTTCAATTTTTTTTAGCCCAAAAGTAAAGACTTTCAGTTTCTAATGTTCAATTTTAGACCAACTTCGAAAAGATCAAAAAAATGATTGATTTTAAACCCAAATCGAAAGTGAATTTTCTTTAAAACATAAAACAAAAGTAGCACATGAATGTTCTAGGTTGTTTCAATAAGCATTAAGAAATGCTTTTTCAAGTTCAATGTCCACTTTTTAAACTCAAATTTGCCTGTGATTTATCTGTCTTCATGAGAACTAGATGAAATTTATGAAGAGATGATCGATAGACTCCACCTTAGCAATCTACACCTAACAACTTTAAGTTAGGAAAAAAAAATCAATCATAGATTAATAACTTTATTTAGATTCAAATAGAAAATGTTTTTTCCCATTTTGAAATGTAAATTATGGTAGCCCAAATAAATAGCACATCAATTGTAATCAGATTAAATGCATGGTTTCTTTCCACAATGATGTTGATCTGCAAAGATAAGCTTTTTCTAGATCTGCAAAATCGCACTAGATTTGTCTTTTCTCCATAAATCACTTCAAGAATGATGTTGACCAGCCAAAGCTTCAAGTTTATGCCAACAAAAACAAAGATCTACAAAATATTTCTCTATGTGAATGAAGTTAGATGGTTTTGAAATAGAAATCTCATTTTCAGTCGAGGATGAATGAAACATATAACTTGCATATTATTAAATACACACACCAAATCAAAACAAGGCCCCAATGTTAGATTCCAAACACAATTTAACATCAGTGCACAATTTCTATGAGCCTAGATTCATATCCATGAGTTCATGTTTTCTCTACATCACATTGCACAAACTACCTTTACACTTCTTATGTTTCTTTGTTCTCCTCCTGTCATAACCGTCGTTGCAAATTTCATTTAGCAGTAGAAGGTTGCTTGAAAAAACAACAAAGATAGGAAAATGGGGGACACACATAGATGCCAAAGACAAGTAAATACCACACATAGGAGAGGGTCCTATGAACTGTTTGGGAGCCCGTTCCCTTGAGAAATGTGCTCTGAAATAATGCAAGAATGTGCAGAAGTAACAAATCTATTGAAAGGGCACTTCATATTTTTGTTTCAGACTTCTAAAAGCATTGCTTTATGTGGCCAAATACTTTTGATCATTAAGAAATATTTAGACATATGTAGCAACTATTACATAAAATACTCAAAAGTAGTTCTAAAATGAAGAGCTTTTTCTTCATTGGATACCTATCCAATCCACTTTCATGACTGAGATTGATAACTGATTAGAGGTGGGAATTAAAAAAATTAATATCAACTTCACATAATCACAACAAATAAATGTCATATCATGACTAGTGAACTCTATATTTTAAGCCTAGATTCTTTGCAAAACATTTCATTAGATTTTTTTTAGGTCAAGAGGGATAGAAGCAAAGTTTGCTTCTGTATAATTTCCATCTATCATTTCTTAGCAGATGAATGAGTATTGGCATTACATGAAGAATTCCCCTTATTTCTACCACAATACAATGACCACCTATTTTCATTCACTTGGAGATCAATATTTTCCTTATAAAAATATTTTTCCCTCTGTTATTATTCCCTACGAGATCATTACTTTTCACAGTAAAAGAGTCTAAAAAATGCACTAAATTAGGAAGATTGGAAATGAAGAGTAGAAGGTAGAAGATGTGAAAGAAGCAACCAGGACTACTACAGAGAAGAAGTCATTCTTCCTCCCCCACTTTAAAAAAGAAAGAAAGAGAAAACAGAGAAAGCACAAGGTCTCCTCACAAGCGCTAGAAAAAATTCTTGCAAGCAAATGCAATTGTCAAGTGTAAATTTGAATTCCACAGCCTTTGTGAATCAGCTCAAACCACAAGAAACATATGCAAGAAACCTACGCGTGAGAGGGAGATGCACAGACCTAGGCTTTGGAAACACATTATAATGAAAATTTTGAAATGATCAATTATGCGAGTTGTAGTTTACTATTCAGTCTTTCATCTCTGCAGTGCCACTATTTTTTGTCTTTACTATCCAATCTATTTCACCCATTTATTGTAGTGTGGTATTCACACAATCTTGTACACCTATTGAGCTAAAAAATTCAATGATAGTTAGTCATCTGTGACGTTGGTAATAGTGCAACCTTCATTCTCATTAATCGCTATCAAAATAAATTGTGAATTGTGGCAATGAGCATTAATGAATAAATTATGACTGGTCCAAGACTTTCAAGGGTCATGCAAGCATTCTTGGATACTATTAATGCAGGAGTTGTGCCAAAAATTGCTTCACCATGGAAAAATGAAAAGGAAGGTGATTGGAAATTGCCTGAGACTGGCCTATTGCAATACGTATTTCACTAATTCATTGCATTCAATATTTACTTATAATTGCTTGCCTCTTCCCATTAAAAGTTTTACATGTGCAAAGTGTAAACAAAGACGTCTAATTATTGTGGGAAAACTTCGATGTGTAAATGGTAAATAATGTAATCTAAATTGAGAGGGAATAAACACATCTTTCTCATTTTATTCCGCCTATGGACAAGTAGAATACAATAGTAAACAAATAAAGAAATATGAAACGCTCAACTTACAAGAGTAGATGGCATAACACATCTTTCTATTAACAAGGGAACGTAGAAAAAGAATGACAAAAAAATACAATAATATTCATGAAAGAAATAGCGTACTTCATTGCTTGTGCTAAAATGGAAGTATAGTGATTCCAAAAAAAAAAGAGCACAGATTAGTTGGGTATGTGCAGGATCATCATGGAAAAAATAGGCCCTTAAGTGGTGAAAAATTTAGAAAATCGAGTTAGGCAACAGCGTACTTGAATAAGTTATCTATATTATTTCAAAAATATGTAAGAATAGAATCTGTAGAAAATTGAATATAGTTTCTAAACTACTTTAGGTTTTATTTTAAAGAAAATCTATTTGGTGAAAATTTGAAATTTCAATGCGGTAATTGCATTTAGGAAAAAATAAGAAGTAGGTGTCACATGCGACCACCTAACCACAATAAAAGTAGTAATATTTTTTTATAAGAGTTTAGATATAAGTAGAGGACGCATGTCCTGATGTGATGCATATTTTTTCTAATTTTTTTCCAAGTAAATTATTAATTATAAATTTTTTATTACAAATTTTAAAAGATATAAAAAAACTCGTATGTCTAATCACCTTAACTTGGTCAAAACTTCATGAAATTCATTTTTATTTTTAATCGCAGGTATGCAAACAGAATGTGGCATATTTGGTTTAAAAATGTGATATCATTGAAAACTATGGATATTTTTCAATCAGCCTTCTATCAATCGGACTTTGGTCGCATTCAAATAGAAAATGAATAATAATTATTTATTAAATTCAAAGTAAAGCATAATTTATATTAGTGGAAAGTTCAAAATCTCCCTTAAAAACCCTTTTTGTTTCATCAATTTTGGGTAAAAAAAAGTCATCAGAAACATACCCTACACATACCCATCATATCGCCACTTTTTGGCCCATCATGATCCTACACATACCTAGTTAAACAAAAATCTAATAAAGAGTGTTCATTTTCTTGAATCATTTATTCATGTTAAATATATATGGAATGATCAACCACTTAAAAAGGCATTTCAATAAATCGATATTCTTTTTAGAAAGCAAAACGGACCACCAACTAAAAATGAAATGCAGATGCCCTCCTTCTAACGTCATTTTGTGGATGCTAAATCTTCAAAAATTTAAGACTTAACAAGAATAAGTCAAGAAAAACACAACAAATCTAATATCCCTATGAAATATTACATCATGTTAGATATGCTAAATGATAAATTAAAACAATAAGAAAAGCTAAATAAGCATATAAACAAGATGAAGTAAATCATATCTCATAGTGGATTGGTGCTTCTGTGGAAAGAAGCCCTTTCCCAATCCTTGATAAGATTTATGATAAAATGCCTTGGAGATGGAGTGGACAAAATCAGCTCTCAATGTGAAGAGAGTGACTTTGCATGAGATTATAGATGATTTGTTGAAGAATGAAGCTTCCATTTATAGAATCTCAAATGCTAAGAGTGCTCAAAAGGGACCAATGTGGGATAATATTTTAGCTAATGAGATGGAGCCACTTGTCACCTTGTGAATGGTTGAGGAATGTGCAAGTTTTTGTCAATGTTCCCATAAATGAGATTGGTTGGCCTTTTTCAAATTCAAATTTGGCTTGTTGGAGGGAGAAGAAGTGACTTTAATGCCAAGTGGGGGACATGTAAGAAGGAAGTTATTGCCATGTTGGAAGGGACAAGTCAACTTGTTTTCAAATTCAAACTTGAGGAATATTCTCAAAAGATGCTTTGTTGAGGGAAAATGATGATTTTAATAAATGAATTAAAATGCTTTATTGGTGCAAGTGGGAAAAGCTAGAGGATGTGATGGGTGATTAGATTAGATTAATCAAGATTAGATTAGTTAAGATGATGTTAGATTCTTTTGACCCATTTGACTTAAATACTTCGATTTATTTAAATCAAAAGGGATGGAATATGAATTTGGGATTTAATTAAATAAAGTTTGGTTTATTTAATTAAAAGGGGGATGTGATACTTAAATTAAACAAATTTGATTTATTTAATTTAAATGGATAACCTTAGGAGACTGAATTTAATGAGTTTGCTTTACCTGATGAGTGGATGAATATGAATTAATTGAGTGGACGATGCTAATTTCACATTTCTACAGTATGAAGGATACAAATGACTAAGGGATAATGTATACCTATAGTGAACTTGAGGGCTTAAACACTTTTGAAAGATGTAAGAATAGGATCACTAACTATCTAAGGGTAAACCAATGTTTCAACTAGGATTGTCAAATGGCCTTTTTCTAGGACAAGTGAAATGAGTGACAAGGTGAGTTTCCCAACTAGACTTATGAGTAGGAAAGTATCACCAAATTACAAAGGGATAAGTTAAAAAGTGACTTGGTCAAATGACAATATTTTGTTGAAGCAATTATGTGTACCAAGGTATAAAGAGTTCTTCTATCCTAAAATTTACAAAGTGTTAAGCCGAAAAGTTTGAAAAAGGTAGCCTAATGGGATGTTGAGATATGCAAGCAATTAGGATGCCAAGGTACATAAAAAGGTGACCTAATAATGGAATTGTGATATGCAAGGTGAATTAAGCAAGTTTCTAGTTTTAAACAGGAATCGCAACAAGAAGTTGGTCTAAAAATGGATCTCAAGAGTTTGACCTGATTTTGACAAGAGTTTGACCTAATTTTAACTGTTTGGTTTGAAACTATTGCATGGTGTAATGTTGTGAAGTGTTGCAATTTTCAAGTGTAAGATTTGTTTATTTGTTTGTTTGAAAGAAACACACATAAAACACAAGCAGACAGAATGTTTTTTGAGTCTGATCTTGACAAACACTTTGCACAACCTAATTGGAAAGGGATTGTATACTTGGTATAGATCACCGAAATACCTTAGATCAGTTTTCAACACCTCTCCTTCTCGAGAGAAGATAGCTTAGAAGTTTGGTGGCACAGGCTCCCCTTATAGTGCACTCACTTCTCAGGGTCACCAACTTCGAATTCCCCAAAGAGGAATTTGCTAGATCTCTACTCAAGGGAATCAGTAGTGAGTATCTTCGAGCATGATACTGTACCCAACACTATACCAAGAAATGGCTGAAAGGTGAGGCTTCTAAAAACAAGAGGGTTCTAGTGAATACTCAGGGACATGACACCCCGTGAGTGTCCAAAAAGCCACTTAAGGATTTAATCACTCTACCAGGGGCTCTTATACCTTTAAAAGAAAAGGTGGGTACCCTATTTCAAATGACACTACACGACTAAGGCCTACATACCATGAGGACTTGATAGTTTAGTCTTATCCTTTTCTATACCGGCCCAAGCAAAAAATTGATTGGAGTCATTCCCTCTTTTGATGCAGGACCCTCTAAAGATAAGCAAAAGTGAATTGAAATTTTTTTTTTGGTGATCCAAGATCGCACTAAGGTGTGAGGAGAGTGCATACACAAAGCTTTCAATTCACACTCGAAAGATTATTCATTTTAATTCCAAAATCCAAATGTGTGGGTGGTTGTACAAAATTTATAAAGTTATTTATGATTCTCAAGATCACCAAATGGTGCGAGAGAAGAGCATACTCACCTAGAAACAAAATGAAAACAACAAGACAATGCAAGCACTAGTAAATTTTAAATTCGCTTATGATGTCAAATCAAATATGCAAATTATTTTTTAGGCCCACTAATTAGTCTATGTGAAAAAGGAATGCAAGATAAAGCAAAACTAAATCAAAAGCCCCAAAAAACATTATTAGTAGTTTTGACCTCCAAAATTTGACAAGCGATAGTTTAGGTTGTAAATTTCAAATCTTGGACACTCTAACCTACAAAAAAGGTCAACGGTTAGTCACAAGAATAAAAATTAGACTAGAGAGAAAACTAACATCTAATTAATAGACAAAATTAAGCTAGTCTAGAAATTTAATTAATCTAAGTAAAAAAAGTCTAAGTTCTAAGTCAAAATAAAATAAAATAAAAGATAGATTTAAATCTAAATAGTGAAAGTTGATTAAGACAAAAAATTTGATTAATCTAAAATCTAAATCCAAAATAATATAAGTAATCTAAAATCTAAAAAAAATCTAAAATTTAATCGAAATTAACAATCTAAGATTTAATTAAGTGAAGCACCCTTCAAAATCTGCATCCACTCTTAAAATTCATGACAAAGGTTAGTGTATACAAACTTGATAAGTACTCCTATGAAATCACATCTTATGCTTCAAAATGCAACAAATAACAAAAGAGATCAAAAAGACATTACAAAGAGCATAACATGTACCTATTCCCTATTGGATTGGTGTCGATTGTGCAAGTGACCCTTTCCCAATCCTTGCTAAAAATTAAATGATGCAATGCCTTGAAGATGGAGTAAGATGGAAAAAATCAATTCTCAATTGAAGAGAGTGACTTTGCATAAGCTTTGTGAATTTGTGGAGGAGTAAATCAATGGAGATGATCTCTATTTATAGAATAGAATGATAGAATAATTCCAAACATGGAGGATGGGGGACTAAAGATCCACCAATAGGAAGAAGCCAATTGTCAACTTTTGATAGGTTGAGAATGAACACATTTTGGTCAATGTGCCAAAGAGGGGGATATTCAAATTTGAATTTGAGAGTTAAATGCTAAGTTTAAATTGTGCAAGAGACATGTAAGATCCATGTAAGAGCTCATAAATACCTTGTTACGGCTACGTCAACTTGTTTTGGACCAAATTGATAATAACGAATTGACAGACGATTATCCAGATGATGATCTTATTTAGATTTAAATTTCAGAGATTGACATTTAATTGATATAGATTAAATTAAGTAAAGTTAATTTATTTAGTTTAAATTAATGACCTTTGAGATTGAATTAAATGAACATGATTTACCTGATGAATGGATGAATGTGAATTTGATTTATTTAATGAGTGGATGAATGTGATTCTATGCTAATTTCATGTGTCTACATTTTTCCCTTCTTTGAAGCAATGTGCCTGATGTGTTGGTTCAAAGAATAAACTTGTCGCAATCAAAAATTCAAAAAAAATCTGATTTTTCCAGATGCCCCAGTGGAAAGAAGTACACTAGTACATTGCCCCCTCGAGAGATCAAGAAAAAAGATTCAATCTAAGGGTCGATCTCATGATAAAGAGGTTCAAAATGGATGGTTATGATGATGATTCAAATGAGATGGTTTTAAGATGCTTAGAATAACCAATCTATTTTATCCTAAACAACTTAAATGATGATCAAATACATGTGAGATGGATGATGCAATGATGCCTATATGATTATGCAAATGTATGATTTTATGAAATGCTTAGATGAATAGATCTATACTATGATGATAAGCATGCATGTGAGATGATATACATAATGCTAATGGTTTGTGGATGCAAGATTGATGAACTAATGATGTTATGTTAGCATAGAGAGAAGAAAGAAGAAATGAGATGATGACAAGAGGATCTAACAAGTCCATGATTTGACGAGACTTTATTAGAGATGATGATGATGATGATAGATGATGATTTGATTATCAAGGATTTGGATTTTAAAAGGGCTACTTACCTTATGTTTGGTAATACACATAGATACGATGCATCAAGGTATAAAGAACCAAGATGGCGGTGTACCTAGTGCGATGGACTTTGACTCAAAAATAGATAGGAGTATTCTTGTTCACACTTGACATATAGAAACCTTTCTATGGTGTACCTAACAAAGCAAGTATTCGCCAAGTTATATTACAAGAATGTCCAACAAGTACAGCAGACAAGATAATGATCATTGCCCCATTCCTATCTCTCTAAATCCTTCGTTCTGATAGCATTGAGAGGTCCTTGGAATGAGTGCAATAAGATAAATCAAAATAAAAGATCAAGTACGCAAACAAGCCAATGTTCTTCATACCTTCAGCCAGAGGGATGTGTTTTGATAAGATAAGAATCCAAGTGATATCCAAAATGATGTTGATTGTTGGAACGATATATCCTAGGGCATGCATTGTATAGGATGATGATGGTTTGATAACTTGATTGATAGGATTTTGACATAAAGTTGATTGACATGTTTGAAAATGATCAAGAGTTTGATTTTGCATTTAATGGTTTGTTGTTTTCTTTTTTTATTTTATGATTGAAGCTTGTGTTTGTTGATTGTTGTGATTGTTTATGTTTGTGTTGCTAAAGGATGAAGGTGACAATCAGTTTATTATGGATGATTGATTATTGTGGGTGAAAGAGAAATGGGATGGATGGATTTTTTCAAATATTTGGATTTTTTGACGTTTTGCAATTTTTTGAGGCTATTTTTGGTATTTTTTTGAGATTTTCAAATGTTTTGATTTTTTTATTTTTCAAACGTTTTGGGGGTCGAAAGATTTTATGAATGTTTTGGATTTTATTTCTTGAATGTTCTGATTTTGATGTCCTCAAAATGATCAAAGATTAGCCTTGGCCTACATTTAGACGACGAGTTCCGGATAGCGCATGTTTTTGATGTTTCTAACTTTTTGAGTGTTTTGGATTTTTGATCCGCTTTGGAATGTTTTTTGGATTTTCTTGGTTTTTTGAATGTTTTTGGATTTTTCGCATGATTTTGATTATTTGGATATGGATGTGTGTGATGATATCAGTGCTCTGTTGCGGATTTTGTTGAAATCCAAGCTAAGGTTGATTGATCACATCGATGGATTGATGATCATAACAATGTCGAGGATGCACAACAATGCAAGGATAGTGTTACACAACACAAGGATGAGGATGGATATATCAAGATGATAAGGGATTGATGGAGATAACATTGTTGAGGATACACAACAATGCAAGGATTGATTGATCAAGATTGATGATGATAACATTGTTGAGGATGCACAACAATTCAAGGATAGTGTAAAGCAACACAATGATTGGGAAGGATATCCCAAGATGATGATTTTTTGATTGGATTTGATTGATCATGATTGATGAAGCTTGATTTGGAGAAAAAGTTGTTCGAGTGATTTAATGTGACATCGATGCGCACATTAGATGCGACTAATAGTCATTGTTTGGATTGATGTTGGATGAAAGATAAAGCTTGATAAGGAACGTCTTCTTGTCAAAATATGCCATGGGCTAGTGATTTGGATTTTGGATCACAAATGATTTGACCAATTTGATTTCACGTTTTCCAATGTTCGGATTGCCACATAAGTTGGAGGATATAGATCAAGATTTATTCTTGAAGCAAGATGTAAATATCTGCCCCTGGTGTCTAGCAATGTACGGAATGTCATGGATAGATTCTCGGATAAGTGTATGGATGGAGGGATATGGATTATCTTGTGATAAGATAAGGTGTTTAGATAAAGAATGCTCATTTGGATAATGTTTCATGGCTTGGAAAATTTTGGATAGGATAGGATCAATGAAAATGACTCATGTCGAGATGTTTACCATAAGCAAGTGTAACATATGCACCAAAGTTTTTCAAGATTAAGATAACTCAAACTATGGATGCAGGTATAAGCACGTGGATTAGATAAATGGTTCATGAATGGATTTAATATGGCTGAGATGGATGGAATACTGGATTTATTATGGATGGGATGAGATGCTTCCACTTGAACTGGTGCACGCAGATGCTTGATTCTACACATGATGCCTTTATTCCAGGTTTTCATCATGGTACCTGCCCAAAGCGCCACTGTGGTGGTTTTCACTGGAGGATGATTTTTTTCTTTATTGTTTTCAATCCTTTTTCTGAATTTTTTTTTTTTTCATTTTTTTT
>VDFB02024049.1:15055-65616 GCA_007258455.2 Sequoia sempervirens
AAAGAGAGGGTAGAGGGTAGAGAGTAGAGGGTTTGGGGTTTAGGCTATGGGTAGAGAAGAGAGATAGAGGTATTAAGGAGAGAGAGAGAGTGAGAGAGTGAGAGAGATAAGGGTAGAAGGGACATAGATAGGAGTGAGTGAGTGAGAGAGAGGCCCGAGAGAAGGAGAGGCGGTAGGAGGGTGAGACTTGAGAGAGAGGGAGGGAGGGAGTGGGAGAGAGGTAGAGGGTTTAAGGGTTTAGAGTTTAAGGGTTAAGGGTTTAAGGTTTAGGGTTAAGGGTAGAGGGGAGAGAGATAGAGAACTGAGAGATGGAGAGGAGGTAGAAGGGTGATTTTTGAGAGAGAGAGAGAGAGGGTAGAGGGTAGAGGGTTTAAGGGTTTGGGGATTAATGGTTTAGGGTTATGGGTTATGAGTAGAGGGGAGAGAGAGAGGGATTCAGTGAGAGAGGGAGGGAGTGGGAGAGAGATAGAGGGTAGAGGGTTAAAAGGGTAGAGGGTAGAGAGATAGGAGTGAGAGAGAGAGACCTGAGAGAGGTAGAGGGGCAAGAGGGAGGAAGGGAGTGGGAGAGAGATATAGGGTAAAGGGTTAAGCATAGAGGGTAGAGGGTTCAAGGGTTAAGGGTTAAGGGTAGAGGGAGTGAGTGAGAGAGAGACCTAAGAGAGGGAGAGGGGGTATGAGGGAGAGTCTTTAGAGAGAGAGAGAGGGTAAAATGGTTTAAGAGCTTACGATTTAAGGCTTAAGGGCAGAGGGCTATAGAGGGAGAGACATAGGAGTGAGTGAGAGAGAGAGAGGTCCTTGAGAGAGGGAGAGGGGGTAGGAGGGAGAGATGAGAGAGAGAGGGGAAAGAGATAATATTTAAATATTTTATATGTTAGTAATATTAATTAGTTATATAATATTTTATATATTAGTAATATATATATACATTAAGTAAAATATAGAAATAATATTTAAATATTATACATAATAATATAATATATTATCTATTAAATTATAAACTATATTTTATATTCTCAAGTAGATATATTAAAATAAACTATAAAATATTTATTGCATTTTATAAATCATATATTATAAAGTGTATAAATTTTTTAAAATCATATATAAACCAAATCGGATATCCATTTCAAAACGGATATCCGATTTGGTTTATATATGATTTTAAAAAAAATTATACACTTTATAATATATAATTTATAAAATGCAATAAAAAACGGATATCCGATTTGAAACGGATATCCGATTTGAAACGGATATTTGATATTTCTAACACATAATTTATTGCCTATGGATTAGCCTCGGGCTTGCTTTAGTATTTGGCTTGGACATGCCAATCCTAAGAAGTCAAAGCAAAAAACGTGTTTGACAACTTACCTTGTTTTTCTAGACTTCGTCCATGTGGCTGACAACTTTATTTTTAGCCAAAATTGATGAAACGAAAAGGGTTTGTAGAAGAGACTCTCAGCTTTCCACCAATATAAATTATTCATTACTTTGAATTTAATAAATAATTATTATTTATTTTCTTTTAGAATTATGACTAAAGTCCTGATTGATAGGCTGATTGAAAAACATCTATAACTTTCAAACGGTATTATATTTTTTGAATCCAAAATATGTGTCACATTCTATGTTTCGCATACTATAGGATTAAAAAAAAAAAAAATTGAATTTTATGAGTTTTAACCAAGTTAAGGTGGTCAGACATACGAGTTTTATATTTTTTAAAAGTTGTAATAAAATTTCATAATTAATTATTTACTTAGAAAAAAATTACAAAAAAATATAACACATTTGGACATGAGTCCTCTACTTATATCTAAAAATCTCATAAAAAAATATTATCATTTTATTATGGTTAGGGTGGTCAGACAGGCACCTACTTCTTATTTTTTTCCTGAAATTTAAGTAATACTGCATTGAAATTTCAAATTTTCACCAAATAGATTTTGTTTTTAAAAAAATTAACCTAGTAGTTTAGAAACTACATTAAATTTCCCACAGATTCTATTCTTACATATTTTTGAAATAATATAGATAACTTATTCAAATTTTTATGTCAAGTTGCCTAACTCTGATTTTTCTGAATTTTCATTGCCACTTAAGGGCCTGTTTGGCCTACCATGATCCTGCACATGCCCTTAACTCAGTCTTTGTGTGCACATCACAATAGAGTTCCTTCATAATCCTTATGATGAAGGGTCCTTGCCAATACATGGTCAATTTGATAATTGGATATCATGCGTGGAGGTGTGGATGGAGTGTGTTTAGGGATAAGATATGGATTGGTTAATAGTTTGGAACCTTTGACTCTCCAAACATGGGAAGATGATAAATGATGGGTGGATACAAAAGTGTGCATGGAATTAGGACTGACTGCTTGATACACTTTGTACATCACTTGAAAAGCCTATTTTTTCTTTTGTGGACATCTTGGATGGATACTTTTCCCTTTTTTATTTTTTCCCATAGTTTATTTTACTGATGGAGTTTGATAGGGCTGATCTTTCTTTGTATTCTTTGGTATCCATGTGTATTTGATTTTTCCATTATGCTTCTCAACTTATTTTTCTTTGATAATGTTCTTCGTACTTTGATTCAAACATTTCTTTCGAAGTTGGTCCCAATTAATGGATGGGGTGATGGGTGGATGAAGATTCATGATGTGACTGGTTGTAGTATTGGCATCAATTTCATCATAAGGATTCTCCATGCTCCCTATGTTGACGTTTTCTTGAGACATAGTTGCCCCCAGTATTGTGGAAGTAGTACCTTCATCCTTTGATTCTGCCTATTCCGAGAGCTCTTGTTTAGAATGCATTCTCTGATAAATGACCACCATAGATGATGTTATTTCAGTTGGATGCTCTGTTAACTCTAAATTATATTGTTTTGTCTGACCTACTTCCTTGAGTGGATAATGTTGGATATCTTCATACATGATATGTTTAGTTTGGATTTGGGATATATCTGATCCTGATGTTGACAACGTAGTCTAATTGTAGGAATCAATAACCTACTATTTCTGTGTAATAATGTCAGGATTAAAGGAATCATGTTCTTAATGAAGATCATATATGTGTCCATCCATAGAAAGAATCTCATGGGTAGATGGAGGAGAATGTGCTATATGGATGTGATCATCATTTGTGACATCTTGTAAAGATAGGAGTGTCCATTAGGTCATTGTAGTATCTTTGAGATACAAATTCTTGATCTTGATTAATTTTGGACTTGCATTTGTCATGCTTTGGATCAAGTTCTTGACATGGGTTAGTTTCAAAGGATCCTTGGATATCTTTATTAGGAATGGGAAGTGGCTCAATATCCTCTGGATCGTTAAGTGGATTTGAATTAAATTTTGAGTTGAAGATTCCTTCAATATATGAAAACGTGTCTTGGAAAGGGCCAATGCTAGACCTTGGTGAAAGACGTTGATCATGCTTTGGAATAAATTCTTGAGATATGTCCTCTAACTTATTAGGTGATGTAGAGACATTTTCAATATGATCATTGGTCGATGGATTGTTGATTGCAGGATCAAATAATGTTAGCACTCCTTGAAATGGATCATTTTCGGATATTGTTGAAGGATTCTTATCATGATCAAAAAGTGACTCTTGATGTATGTTGATTTGATCTTCGGATGAGATAGAAACATCTTCCATGTGTTCATTGATGGATAGGTCTTGATCATGTGATCGTTGACTTGGATAAATACATGGATTAGTTAACATTTTGTTGGGATTTTGAACAACATTTGCTTGTTGGGCTTGGTATTAGGCTTTAGCATGTGCTTGAACTCGAGCTTGGGCTTGTAGTGTGGCTTGGGCAACTTGAGCAGCTTGTGCAGCTTGTTGAGCAGCTAGTTGTGCAGCATTTTAGTTTTGGCTTTGTTGGTGTGCCTTCTGATTAGAAGCCTACTGAGCGGCTTGAAATGTAATGCTATATTGGTTTGATGTTTTTGGTTTGGGTGGTGGTGGTGGTGGATTCAAAATTGTGTTGGATGCAGTGACAAGTCGTTGAGATATGTTTGGAGTGATCGTGAGGGTTTGAGATATGATGGGTGTGATAGGGGTGGTTGGAGTGATCGAGGTGATAGGAATGGTCAGAATGACTGAGGTGATAGATCCTTGGGAGACCATAGTTTGATTTATCAGGATTGATGTTGTCATTTGATTAGATACCATCTATTGGTGCGATGTTGATGGTATATTCAAAGGATTTGATGTGATGGCTTTAGGTGGATTGATTTGGATGGAGTGATTGGCGCTAGGTAAAGGGCGAAGCCCTAAACCAAGGAATGATTTTGATATGGGTAATGGTGGTGGATATGTCTCTTGGCACAATGAATCAACTATTTTGCTAAGTGTAGCAATTTGATCTCGCCAAATTTGATCTTGATTTCGATCTTGACTCCCTTGATATAGTTGATTTGGTTTTTGCTCAAGCAGATTTGGGATGCATACTTGTAGTTTTTGAATGGGATGATGGACAAATTAATTTTGGACAATGTTCTGATTTGGGATGATGTTCAAATTTGGCATGATAGGTTGAAATTGAACATTGTTGGTGTTGGGAATCACATTGCCTCGATTTAGGTAACTCTGATTTTGCATGGTGTTACCTTGAATTGGATTAATACATGGAGTTGTTAACATCTTGTTTGGACTTTGAACAACATTTGTATGATTCACAAACATATTTATCCCAAATTTTTCCAAGTGTAGATTCATGTTCATGTTTTGTAAAGTTGTACTTGGTATATTCACATTTGACATGTAGTGATTTGATGGGATGATGTTGTTCGTTTGAAATCTCATGCATTGGGTGTTTGGTGGATAGACTTGTAAGTTTGGAATTTGATTTAAATCTACCATGGGGAAAGGTGTTCCAAAATTCAGATTGGGCATACTCACATTTTTTGTGCCATTGAGGTTTGTAGGCAATAATGATCCTATGTATGGATTGTATAAATGTGAGTTTTGATAATCCATTGGTTTTGGAAGGCTTTGATAGTTTGGCTGACTTGGATTACTCATGATGTATGGATCAAGTTTATATTCCATGTTCCTCTTGTGTTTTGACCTTGTTTGCAAAAGTGGCCTCTAGGGTGTTTAGGACCAATGATGAGATGATAGATGAAAGGGGTGAATGATATGGGTGTTGAATGTTTAGAAATTTTGGATAAATGCTAGAATTAGAGTGTTATTTTAATTGGTTTGATTTTATTTGGATAATGGACTTGTAAACCCTAAGATGTTAGATGTTATCTTAGGATGAATTTGTTCAAATGTATGTTAATTTAATTAAATGTATGAGAAAGGATGCATTCCCACACACCTAACTAAACAAGGTGATCTTGATTTTGATGATTTACCCAAGTCTATAATGATGTTTCCAAAGATCTAAAGTTTTTTGGTGGGATGGGATGATAAATTTTTGGAATTCGGATGAAGTGTTTGATTTGATCCTAAATGAACCTAGGAAGGACTTGTTTACAAGACCAAGATAGTGAAGAACATGCTTTTCTCTAGGAGTAGTTCAAACCAAAATACCAATGTTTGCTCGAAAGACAATAAAAAGATAAACAAGCACATGTGTGGGGTTCAATTTGAGTTAATCTTGGTTAATGACTTGCTTTTACCACAAACACATTTCTTTCTTAGTTTTCAAATTGAATGTCTATGTCTTAGTTCCTTTTCATTCCATAAGGTCCATTATGTGAAAATCAAGGTTTCAAGAGCATAGTTTCCTATTGTTGAATTTGGAATGAACAAATCAAGATATAGGTCTTAGTGTTTAGAAGCCTTCTAGGGATAAGAAACCCTAGGGACAAGGAGTAACACGTGGAATTTTCAAAGGTATTTGTTCCTCACAAAGGGTTTGAAATTTTTATGATTCGTTGAATGTTGGTTTTGATGTTTTGGATCCAAGCACTATGTTTTCAAACTGACTCACAAGCAATATAACATCCTAACTCAATTGGTACATTTTTCTTGGTGGGCTTGCCTCATGCCCTTCATAGTAGAAGAGATGATTTTACATGCAACCAAGGAAAAAACATAAATTTATGTTATGAATGAAGTCTTAACCTCTATATTTTAACTAAGATCAGACATGGCAAGTAAATTCTTGGAATCTAAGTTCCAATGCACCACTTTGATAAACTCATTGGATGGACTGGTTGGTTACTACAATGTTCAAGGGTTTTAGTTTGGATTTTCCATTTGTGGAGATTGACCCATAAGGTGAGAGTCCCTTTTCAGATCCATCTTGTCAGAGCCAACCACGTGATATTGGCATTTACTCCAATACCCACATTTATATCCTGGTTGGAAATACTCTTGGCTTTAGAGTGTTACCGGTTGAGTCATTCCCTTGGGTGAGTACTTTTTCCCTAAGGGAGGCCCTCTAAGATAGACAAAAGCGAGTAAACATATTCATAGTTCGATCAACCTTCATTTAGAAACAAAGGGAGAATGCATGCAACAAGTTTACTCACACTCGCAAACTGTTTTGTTTAATTTTTAAACCCAAAATGAAGTGTGGAGGTGATTACTTTATCTCAACCTAAGATCACAAAAAAGGCCTTTTGATTCTCAAGATCACTGTAAAGCATGAGAGAAGCGCATACGTCCTTTTTGATGATGTTAGTTTAAGTAAGCAATCATGAAAACAAAGTTGCACTTGTTCATTTTAAGTCCACAAAGCAATGATTTTGATTCATTTTAGAGCACCAAAATGAGATTTGAAAAGTTGTCTTGTTCAATTTGTTAACCTCAAATGAAATCTAGTCAATTTTCCTAAAATTTCATTTTAACCCCTTTGCAATGAAAACTGAAAGCTTTTTGAAATGTTCGTTTTAAAGCCCAAAACCAAATGAGTTAGCCTAAAACATAAAATTAAGGCATGCGAAAGAAGCTCTAAGCATTAAAAAACTCTTTTGAGTTTCAAATTTGATGCTTTTGTCTTCGCTCGATTCCAATGCTTGATTTTGATGTCCACCTTCACCTTTTTCCTACAAAAAGAAAAGATAAATCATGTGAAGACCAAATTTTTAAATTTGTTTTGATTATTACCTTCAAATAATAGCATGATCTCAATTGAAAAGATGAATGATTTGGATGATCATGATAATAGTGAAGTATTTACAATTGTGTCCTACTTTCCACAGACTTTAAAGCAAATCTTAATCAATAAAGAGTTTGATTAACAATGAGAAAAAGTTTATTTTTCTACCAATGATTCAATCTCACCCATCTACTTGATTTTATATGAACAGTTTCTCTAAGATGTGAAACACTTTGTTCACCAATCTATGCAGCAAATCAATTGTTGAGAAAATTGATATTACAGGCAAAGACAAGCGTTAAATGCATTTGATAAATACAGTCAAAATCATCAAATTTTTTGAGAATTCCCCCAACAAAAGTCATTTAGAAATATTTCAACATTTAAAATTGTGTGGATTCTCATAAGCTAAAGTAATTTTTTCAACCCAAATATCTATTTTGGAATATCTACTTTGTCCTTCTAGCACCATATATGTATACCACAAAATCTACAAGATTAAAACTTTTACGCAAATAGATAAGCGATGCCTATAGTTAATGAAAAAGTGAACTGAAATAGTGTAATGTCTCCAAATTATTCATGAGTTGCTACATTTGGTGAGCTACAACCTATGTCAAATGCAATAATATGTTGAACATTTAGATTTGCATCATCATACCATTCAGTTTTTGATTTTTTAATCCTTACAAACATTTCCCATTCCTCTCAGGAAGGAAGCAAGACCGCTAAGGCTCATGATTTTTTGACTTGATCATGCTTCGATGACAAGAGGACTTCACATTTTTTGAGAAGAGGAAATGGCCAACAGACCTCAACTTGATGGACTTAAACTTTAAAATGGCATAGTCAAAGGTCAGAGATGTTGTGAGGGTTTGTATAGAGCAGCATGATGAACAGATGCCAAGACACCAAGAGATGTTGACCAAGATGATAATGATTTGTATGCAAAATGTGGATAAACTGAAACTAGAATATGGATATGTAACTAGAATGAAGTTTACTACTGTGAAATTAGAGGTGGTGATTAATTAAAAGATGAGAAGCTATAGTTGAGATGGTCACAGGATAGGTTTGAAGCCTTTAATCACTATCATGTCATAAATCCCTGCACTCAAGACTTTTACTGCAGAAATTGAAAAAAAGACGAAACCATGTGTAACTATACTTTCAATTTCCCAGCATTTATGGACAAGACAGGGCGCATGATGCTTGCAGTGTATTTGAAAAGAGACTAAGACTTTACTGCAGCAATCAATTTTTAACAAAAACTTTCACTCCATGGGTAAAACGAAATAAAGGCTTGTCAAAATTTGTCTAAGGATGCTTACCAATCAATCAACGTTATTATTGCGTACCAAAGACTTTTCTTGCATAATAAAGAAATTTGAACATTTAAAATTTACCAGTGTAGTAGATGAAATAGTGACCCTTGAAGAGGAGCATCTAACGGTTGACATCTAACAGATCTTTCTTGAATTGAGCTTAAATTCCATAAAATCATTGCATAAATCCACTGCCGCCTCTGACAAAGTTTTCCGCCCACGGGACATTGAATCTCATCTTGCAGTTAAATATGTCCTTCTTATCGATCTCCCACCACATCTATCGATCTCTTTCTGTTCGCAATGACAACTTGATCTGTGTATTTAAATATCTGCTATAAATCATCCCTGCAGTTTCTTAAAGAAAGATGATATACCTATGGATCTACTCACACAATAAGGATGTATAGCAATAATACAAACTCAATCAAGCACTACTTTTACAACTACTTCAACCTTAGATGGTCAACATTAATGACATGATATACCAGGATAAGGGCCATAGATCTAGAAGAAAATAAATCATGTGTATCTACAACAATTTGAAAGCATGAGCAATAAATACCATGAGGAACCTAGCATACACTAAGTATAGAAGAGCTGACAGTATTAAAGACACATGAATTGTTTGACGAGTTGCCTCAAAGAGACGCGGTTCTATGGACTACAATAATTGAACACATGAATGTGGATATAATACTGTCACCAACCATTCCAACATCCTCCCTGCCTGCACGCAATGTACTGGATCCAGAAAGCTTGAGATTTTTGCTAGATGGAGAATCTGCAGTGGTAGCTGGATAGCGCGTGCTTACCAAAGAAAGAAAACTATTCTTGCACAAGTTTCCTCTTTAAATGGTGCAGGGTCTGATTTCTTATGATATGATCTTCCATTTCAAAATGCATTCAAAATGCATAAGCGTAGACAAGGCATGCTAGAAAAGAGGCAAACACATTCAAAGCACAAATTTGAAGCATAGACAGAGCATGTTAGAAAGGTTGTGAACATTCAAAGCACAAATTTGAAGCATAGACATAGCACGTTAGAAAGGTTGCAAACTTTCAAAGCATCGATCATTCAATACTCAGTCTGCTTCTTTGCTAGGTAAGACCAATATGACTTGGCTTTGTAGGTTATTGAAACAGTGCATGAAGACTAACCCCACTAGACTATATAATGAATTGCCTATGTATATTTGTTGTAGTTGAACACCAACAATGTTTATAAATTTTGTACTCTTGATTGAGCTTAAGACAAAAATGACAAATAGATAACATTAATTTGCACTTAACACATAGATGATTTAATGTTGTTTTATCTATTATCTATATGGCATAACACGGATCAATAATAGATTAAAACTATTCAAATGAAATCAGATTAATGCATTCGATAATACAATCATCTATTATTGCATTAAAACCATAAAACCATAAAAAAAACCATATAACAAAAACTCATTAGACACTCAAGTCATTCATTATATAAGCCATTCAACACCTTCTCTCATGGCTATGATAAATAAATGCCCCTCCCTCTAGCAACAACCAATCAACGCCCTCTCTCATGGCTGTGATAATAATCGCTAATCATGTCGCCAATCAACAACCCTCCTTCTAGCACCAATAATGAAGCACCCTTCAAAATCTGCATCCACTCTTAAACTTCATGACAAAGGTTAGTGTATACAAACTTGCTAAGTACTCCTATGAAATAACACCTTATGCTTCAAAATGCAACAAATAACAAAAGGGATCAAAAAGACATTACAAAAATCATAACATGTACCTATTCCATATTGGATTGGTTTCAATTGTCCAAGTGACCCTTTCCCAATCCTTGCTAAAACTTAAATGATGCAATGCCTTGAAGATGGAGTAAGATGGACAAAATCAATTCTCAATTGAAGAGAGTGACTTTGCATAAGCTTTGTGGATTTGTGGAGGAGTAAATCAATGGAGATGATCTCTATTTATAGAATAGAATGATAGAAGAATGTGAAACATGGAGGATGTGGGACTAAAGATCCACCAATAGGAAGAAGCCACTTGTCAACTTGTGATAGGTTGAGGAATGAGCACATTTTGGTCAATGTGCCAAAGAGGGGGAGATTCAAATTTGAATTTGAGAGTTAAATGCTAAGTTTGACTTGTGCAAGAGACATGTAAGAACCATGTAAGAGCTCATAAATGCCTTGTTGGATGTACATGTCAACTTGTTTTTGAATTCAAATTTGAGGGAATATTCCTCAAAGATGCCATGTTGATGAAAAATGATGAATTAATAAATCAATAAATTGATTTATTTGTGGAAGTGGGAAAAACTAGAGGATGTGATGGGTGATTAGATTAGGTTAATCAGGATTAGATTAACTTAGATGATGATTAGATGCTTTTGACCCATTTGACATAAATATTTGAATTTAAATTAAATCAAAGGGAGATGAAAGGTGATTTTAGATTTAATTAAATAAAGGTTTGATTTATTTAATTAAAAGGATGATGATAGGCCTAAATTAAATAAAGTTAATTTATTTAATTTAAATTAATGACCTTTAAGATTGAATTAAATGAACCTGATTTACCTGATGAATGGATGAATGTGAATTTGATTTATTTAATTAGTGGATGAATGTAATGCTATGCTAATTTCACATGTCTACATTAAGAATCTAATTAAACATAAAATTAAAAATCTAAAGCTAAGTAAAATCTAAAATCTAATTGAAATCTAATTAAAATCAAAATCGAAACTAAATGAAAATCTAAATCTAATTACTTGATTTAATTGAAAATATAAAGTAAATTAAAATGTAATCAAAAGCTAAAAATCTAATGAAAATCTAAAGTAAATTTAAAGATACACTAAATTAGAAGAATTTAAATATAAATCTAAATTAAATAATAAAAAAATCTAACTAAATTAGAAAAACTAAAATTTAAATCTAAAAGCTAAAGTAAATTACATAAAACTAAATTTAAACTAAACTTGAGTTAATCGAAAATATGATTCCATCCAAATTAAATATAAAACCAAAATGGAATCCAAACCAAATGTACTCCTACGCATTCCAGAAAAATTCAAACATTTATTGCAAAGAAAAAAATCCAAAGCATTAGATTATACAAACTAGAATACTGACCCAACTTTAAATAACAATCCGACATAGATTTAGACAAAGGTTGCCTTTATAACTGGGACAATAAGTGAGACGATCATTCATTTCCCAACCAATCTTCAGGGAATGTAAATCAAGGTGTTGATGAGGTCGGCATAGAAGTATTGAATGCACTCCATGTGTTCAACCAATTGTCGGTGCCAAATGGATTTTATGAGAAGAAGATAGAGTTGTGTGTTGACTATTGTTGGAAAGGATGCTTCAAATGAAGCTTTGTATATTACTTTGTTGGCAAGAAAATCATCTTGTAGTAAACTCACATGTAGCTACTCATAAACTGTGATCTAAGTAAGCAGAGGTCTGGCATAGGATTTGAATCTGCATGAAACTATTTGAGTTCTTCCCTTCGATATTCCCCATTCCAGAGATAGATCCATAATTTTCTGAGATTTGTCCTAACCAGAGGGAGGAGTCCCCTGTTTCTAGCTATTGGATAACGATTGGTATTACTAACAATAGGGATGACCATGAATAGGTCATCGTTGATTGATGAACTAGTTCATATGTTACACTAACTAGATTTATGCCTATAGCTTCCACTTTAAACTAATGATTGGTGGAAACAATGAAATGATGGTTCAGAAATAGGATGCACTAGATCAACTATTGGATGGAAATTTTCCCTCTACTCTCTCTTGACCTTACAAAATTGGCATCTTCAGTAGTAGGATGAGGAGTGTTTATGGGTGTGGTAACCAATAGCATGGGGAAGGCAGCAAAAAAAATAGTGAACAAAAGTTTGGAGGGGCTAAGCTGTCAAAAGCTGGGAGTAGGACACCAACTTGAGCATGTAAACGATATCTAGAAAAGCCAGTCAGAAAATTAACAATAAGATGCAGAAGCCTTTAGGGTGCCCTAAATGGGCTCCAATATCTAGCCGAAGAAATGTTAGCAATTTAAGCACAAGGAAATTGTAACACTCGAATCATCAATTTGAAAAGGCTAACACAACCAATGATGAAGTGTCTTTCTTGTTCTTTCTGATAGCACGACTTAACTTTTGTAATGGGTGCATCTTGTAGCATCGACACTAGTACCAGACTATTTACTTGGGTTAAAAAATTTTCACGCCCATCCTTATGATGGGTGTAAGCAAATATAGGCGTCAGACGTTGGACATATTAGGATACGTCAAATGTGTCATGTCTATCTCTATGATTTTGCTAGCTTGGCATTGAAATGATATCCTAATTGGTTGCCTAACTTGTGTAGTGGGTACGACACCACCACAAAAAAAATGGTGGTGTAGAGATGGGGAGACAATGAATGTTATTTTAGTTAAGCACACTCACAACTCACCACTAAGAAAACAAGACAAGCTACGATTAATTGTGTAATGCTTGCAAGATATGTGCAAAACATATTCCTTTAAAAGGCTTTAGAAACCTAAAAAAAATGTCACGAAAAGAGTAAAACCTATATCATCAACCTATGAAAATATGTTCCCTCCCTACACAAAGTGGCAAAACAAGAGTAGAAAAATCTCCAAAGTTATATGGAAAAATCCAAAATTTGATCACAAGACTTAGAATAAGAGAAAAAAATCTCCAAAGTTATATGGAAAAATCCAAAACTTTATCACACACTCAGCATATTCAATTTATTTTATCAACAGAAGAAATTATAAGAAACTTGTTAGGTTCACCAAATGTAATGAGGAAAAAGTTTCTAGATTAATCGCAAATAGCATAAACTATTAAATCCTCAATAACAATAGAGCATAATGGAAAGCAAGAAACATGAAAATATGAAACAAAGTCACCTATTCTTCAAGCTTCCATTGAATGACCTCTATTGGCCTTCTCCATCTTACTAAAACTTGTATAATTTCCCTCACATTTGAAATGCAACTTTCACCTATGCCTAAGACAAGCAAGATATTGAAGTATTATGAGTGCTCAAGTACTCAAAAGCTCTCAAGCATGTTGAACATAACTCTTTGTGTGTGTGTTTATAAAATGGCTTGAGAGAGATCCTTTTAAAGAATTCCAAATTGACAATGGATGGTCAGGATTAAAATTTTATAAAAACCTAAGATCAACGACTAGGATTCAATGTGATGAGGAGCATTAGGGTTAGGGAAACATTAGGTCAAAGTTAAGGCAAGCTTTGAAATGAAGGGTTGAGATTTAGCCTATTAAATCAATGGTGGAAAATAAATGAGATAGAATAAGAGGTAGTTGGAAAATCAAATATTAATAGAAATTATTTGATTTATGGAGGAAAGTTGACTTTTAGGAGATAATAGTTTAATTCATAAATGGAAATAAGAGAAAAGGAAATAAATAATTATTTATTTGGTGGGATAGACAGTGGGTCAAATAAATAAGAAATTATAATTGAATGATAAATGTTAATGTTACTAAATAATTGGAGGGAATAAGGATTGATTAGTGACATATTTAAATAAATAAATATAATTGATTTATTTAAATAATCATAGATGAATAATTAATAATTTGATTACGTGAGGGAGAAGCGTGGTTGTCGTAGAAAAATGTAGCTCGAGGGACAAGGTCATTTTTATGTGTCTACAAAAGGTGGATAAAACCGTCATTTTTAGATTGGGTCACCCTTGCGCCTATCTGATCATTTCAAGACATTCTTACTATCATGGTTCTCCTCTTTTTTCTCTTCCCATATTTGCTATTGTTTCATCAATTTTTATTTTTTTGTACAATTATTTATATTTTCACATTAGGTCTTCATAATAATTGGGTTAACTAAATCATATTCAATCAATCTATTTTCTTTACAACAAAAGAACTAAACTCGAGAAAATTGGCTCTCCTTTTAGATAGTTAGCCAATCCTAACACCTTGGTTGGTTTGTGTTCCAATGTTAAGCCAATAAATAATTGATTCAAATTAATATACTAGTTAAGTTTAGTCCATATCCTTTAACACTTAACAACTATATCTTTCTTAAATGCTAGCCTCTCATTATTTTCATGGTCTTTCTTACCTTTCTTTTGTATGTAGCTCATTATGATAGATGAGAATTAAATAAAATTTAAAGAAATTACCACAAAGGGTATATTGATATATAAAATTCTACTCGTTATAATAGAAAATATTGTATCTTACTTGAATAAAAAGAAAAATATAAATGTGTTGTCTAGTGAAAAATTTCATTTCACTAGAAATTATAAACTTGTGGTATTTATTATTCACTCTCTATTAGCTATCCCTCTCTAAAAATTTATTTAAAAAACCTTGCCCTATTTTCTTACTGTAACACCTCCAGGGCCAATATTAACATTGTTGTTATTGGTGTTGTGTCATGTTCTATATCTTGAAGTTCAAGACATTATATTTAAACATAAAATTTTACTGTAGAAAAAAGGACCCTTTTCTTGACATTGGATTAATTCATAATTAATTGGACTTAATGATGCCTTAATCGAGTGTTGTGGGGCATTTTATGCATCCACACTAGGTCTTGGACCCTTGAAAACTAAATAAAATTATTTTAATGATGTCTTGAGAATATGTTGTGAAGTGTTGTAAGACATTTCTACATTCTTCTAGACACAATTCATTGCAATTCACCTAAAAATTACCTTTTTATTCATTATTAAGTCCTATTTTGAAGTGTTGTAAAGTCTTGTAACAAGATTTCACGCTTTTCTAGGCACATCTTCACTATTTATCCCTTTCGCATGCTTTATTTGACCCCTTTATGCCCTAATATTCTTTAATTAAATGTATTTTTGAATATTATCCCAATAAATAACATTAAATACAACATATTTCCTGACACATTTTCAGGTCCTAGGTGGGACCCATTCACCATGGGTGGAAAATGAATGCACAAGTGTCCATTCGATCTCCTTTGATCAATGGACCACATACATATCCCGTGGGACATCTTCATAACCCTCTTATCCTTTACCCACCTTCATTTAATCTCACACAATACACCCCTAGCACCTTCTTCATAACTAATGGTATCGAACATCATCCTTCCCAAAACATTCAAATTTTCATCTCGCAAAATTCTCTTGATTTTAATTCATTAGATTTTGTATCCTCCTACAATGAAGAAGAAAAAATATCGCAATCTACAGAGTCTTGCGTAGGTATGACATCTAAGCAAGATGTATCTTTGACCCCAATCACATAACCACCTTCTCCTCTTGATCAAGAAGGTATCTTTTCAAGACTTCTCCATGATAACTTGATCACCCTCTCTCCTACAACTTGTAAGAAATGCTATTCCAAGACTTCATTTTGTGTATATCATAGAGTTCATGGTCACTCCACTAATGAATACACTACTTTGAGTCATAAAATACAACATTTTCAGGAGTTTGGTATGCTTCCCTATGTGGGGGCATCTCTTTCCTCTAATTGCTATTAATTTTCACTCTCGCCTACATCTCATTAATCCTTTTGGCTCACCTTTGTCTTGCACCAAGTGGGGGCAAGGGGTTTGATATCCTTTTCCTTTTATGTCACTTGTGGTCACCTTCTTTGGCTCATCATTAACCTTTCATGAATACATAAGAGCAAGCTTGCGATGTGGACGACATGCCTTAAGTTGGCTCGCATATCACATACTTCTCTTTATCATGGCGTAGCTCATCGAAAACATATGACTTGGCATAGGGCTTTCCAAGTAATCTCTCATGTCTTCTTCTTTCTCTTCTACTTTAAAGCAATTGCTCGCAGTACGGGTGCTCTTAACCACTTTAAAGTGGGGGCTTACATCACCACTCACATTTCATTGTGTGATTTTCTTTTTCTTGTGATTCCCTCTCTTGGAAGCATTAGGTACAGTGATACCTAGGATGAGATTATTTGTATTTATCCTCTATTGGAGACATTGAGCATAATGTTACCTAAGATGAGACATTGCATGAATTAAGAAAAATCCCTTTGAACAATCTTTACATTATTTTTCATTAACAATGTCTATAAGTATCAAAATCATTTCATTTTATTTTTTGGTGCCTTGTTGAAGTTATTGGGAGTTGTAACTTTAATATGGTTGAGTGGGAAGCCCAACTAGCGGCATGACTTTTCCCTATATCCACCTTTGTGTTTGTAAGTGAATACCAAGTAGTGTATGTATCTTACCTTTTGGGATTTCTCACCCTGTGGACAACCAAAAATTATGTGGCCCCAAATTTAGTATGTTGTGGCCTTCTCACCCAGCAGATGACCTAAAGTTTTGTGGCCCTCGAGTGAGTACATCTTTTCTGTGTCATTTTTCATCTTTCCATCATTCTTTCCTTTGCATGGTTTTGTATCTTGGGGGCTTGATGTACATGTGGATTTCTCTTCAACATCTACTTTAGTGTTAGTTTGAAGCAAGTTCATCCTCTCACTAAAGTGGGGGCTAAATGTGTCATAGAAAAAAGGACCCTTTTCTTGATATGGGATTAATTCATGATTAATTGGACTTAATGAGGCCTTAATCTAGTGTTGTGGGGCATTTTATGCATCCACATTAGGTATTGGACCCTTTAAAACTAAATAAAATTCTTTTAATGATTTCTTGAGAAGGTGTTGTGAAGTGTTGTAAGACATAATTTCTACATTCTTCTAGACTCTATTCATTACAATTCACCTAAAAGTCACCTTTTTAATCATTATTAATTCCTATTTTGAAGTGTTGTAAAGTCTTGTAAAAAGATTTCATGCTTTTCTAGGCATATCTTCACTATTTATCCCTTTCTCATGCTTTATTTGACCCCTTTCTGCCTCAGATGCTTTAATTAAGTATATTTTTGAATATTGTCCCAATAAATAACATTAAATACAACATATTTTTCGACACGTATTTTTAGGTCCTAGGTGAGACCCATTCACCATGGGTTGTGAATTAGTCCCCCTTGGCTCCAAATTCTAAATTTCTAAATTTCCTTTCAGGTTTTTATTCAAAATCACTTGATGTCAGCCTGTGATGAGGTATGAATGGTTAACTAAGGAACATGTGTATATAAATATGTGATTTTCACCTCATTTTTAAATCTCTTATCTTTCATAATATCCTCATCTCTCAATCATCTATTTATCTAATCTTTTATTTCAATGTTAAGAAAATTAGAGCTTTCACATTGCAAGAGATCAATTTAGCTTCCTAAGATATGTATTCAAGGGAAAACTATATGTTTTATTGCAGACTTTCAAGATCAACATCATGGCAAGGTAATCCATTCCATTGTTGCATGTTTCATTCCTTTCTTTCATCATTTTGGTTTAATTACCTAAAAGGGGTTTGACCAAGGTAAACCCCCATGCCCTAACAATCAACATTTCTCCTTCTCTTCTTGTGTGTTTGTAGATTTAGGTCCTTTCGAAGCTTGGAAATCATTAAAGATCAAGTTGCAAGGTTGTTAAAGTCCTCTCTTCATTATTCAAGTGAAAATATCAACAAAAAGTCACTTTTAGACCCAAATATGACAATTTCATAAGCAAACACCTATAGGAAGCAGAAGTATAGATCTAGCTACACAGAATCAACTCTAGAATTTTTTGGTTCCTATAAGTGGACTAATTCGCCACCCATGGCAAATGAGTCCTACTTGTAGGCTTGAAAAGTGATTTTGTCATAATTTAGCTTCCGACAATCAAAAACCTGTTTCCAAGACTTTTCATCTCCTAGTGGCAATTTGTAGACATGTCAAATTGGCATCATGCATATTTAACTAATCATATTCACTCATCAAATAAATAAACCAAGTTTAATTGATTTAATCTCTAAAGGATCATCCATCTAAAATTAAATAAATTAACTTTATTTAATTTTATCCTATCACTATCCCCCTTAGCTAAATAAATCAAATATTTATTTAACTAAATCTTCATGACCTTTCATCTCCCTTGGAATTGATTTAAATCCCTAAATCTAAGTCAAATGGGTCAAAAACATCTAACATCATCTTAATTAACCTAATCCATGATTAAATGCTAATCCTAATCACTTGTATTCTCTAGATTTTTCCACTTGCACATGAAATTGCATTTAATTGATTTATCAAAATCTTTATTTACTTTCAACTTGGCATAAAGGGAGAATACTCTCCAAGTTTTCATCTCCCCCAATTTGGCATGTACATCCAACAAAGTAATTAATAAGCTCTTACATATCTCTTGCACAAATCAAGCTTAGCATTTAACTCATCTTGTCTCTCAAATTCAAATTTGAAATCTCCCTCTCTTTGGCACATTGACCAAAATGTGCTCAACCTCCAACCTATCACAAGTTGACAAGTGGCCTCTTTTCATTGGCTTGTTTTTGATCCCACATTGCTCTCTCATAAGCATTCTTTCAACTTGAGAATATTTAAATAGAGACCATCTCCATTGATCAAATCCTCCAATTCATCCACAAAAGCTAATGCAAAGTCACTATCTTCAATTGAGAACTAATTTTTCCCATCTTATCATCATCATTGGCATTATCAAGGGTTAGGAAAGGGCTATTTTCCACAATAGCACCAATCCAATATGAGATAGATATGTTTCATGTTTTTCTATAGATGATCTAGTTAATTTTTTATTGTATTGCATTTTAAAAGCATGTTAGATTATCTCATATGGATGTTAAAATATTGCTTTGTTTTAACAACTAACCATGCTAATGTGTGTGTTAGATTATAAGCCATTTGTAGATTTTGATGTCCACATTATGGCGCTAGAAGGAGGGCTTTAGATAAAGTTTTTTTCTTTTAAACATTGGGTTTTGAATACTTTCAAAAAAATGAGATTCTCTTCACTTTCAAAATAAATATCAGAATTACAAAACTGCTGTCAAAATTTGTTTTACATATTTGGGGTTTTAGATGTCTATATCCTCAAAATTAATATGCAACGAATGCTTTCTTTGTTGGTAACAACACCCATATTTACACTATGTTATTAATCTTTCATATTTGTGTTCTAACATTGATCTAAAATCTAACAAATTTCTTCACATATCTTGATATAGTCTACTACTTATGCTCCTCTGATGCTAGTTGCGACCTTTTTTAAAGCTAGCCTTTAAGTTTGTTATCTTTCAAGAATTTCTCAATGCCTGACCAGATTTGGAGCTGCTAGAACCATTTGCTAAAGAATCGACAGGTTTATCTCTCACAATTGCTCCCTGTGAACTCTTACTTGTGCAGCTCTCCTATCTTTTTTCTTTGGCCTATAGGAAGACCTCTCCTGGGAGTTGATTTTCATAGACTTCTGATTGAGAAAGATCTATATGAGTTGTAGTAGATACAATCCAAAATACAAGCTTCTGCATGAACAACAGTTGAAGATTTTTTGACAAGCTTGTTCAAACAAATCACCTACTACTTTTCTTTTTTTTAATGCCCAGTCTTTGTTTGAAAGTTCTTAGCGCACAACTTTTCTTTGGGGAACTTTTGTCAAACAGTTCACATGCCTTGTCTATGATTCTGCATTTTGCATGCATACTTAACAGAGATAAGCCTTGATGGATAGCATAGAGGAAGATACACCTTCCTATTCCATGCATTTACTCCTGCAGCATCATGCATGTATCCTTTGATTTTATGTATCTTGCTTATTTTCTTTACGTCAAACATCATAAATTTTCTTGCAGGAGTCAATGAAGAAAGTCTACCAGTATAGGCTATGGAATTCTTGTTTACAGCTGTTAATAGCATTTGTTTGAAAGTTACTCATGCCTTTAGTGCATCTTCTTGCAACCAATGCATTCCATGAGACAATGTTTCTCAAGGAAAATCCTTCAAACAATTCATATGCCTTGTACATTGCACCTTACCAGTCCTTTTAACACCCTGTGCCATGGTTTCCAACCCAAAACAACAATTTATATTTATTGTGTATTTATGTTGCTAACATTTGCTTGTCCTCCTACGCATATCATGCATTCATGTGTCTAATATCTTGATAGATCGTATAAATCTTTAGCATATTTACTGCTCTTTATCGCTGAGATTTAGGCATTCTGACATGGGCTCATTTGGTCTAGTGTGGGAAAGGTGCTATTTTGAAATAGGATAACTTTCAAATCAGAGATGGGATTCTCTCGCAAAGCTCACAAGAGGAATAAATGGTGGAGTTGGGAGATTAGATATCTTTGTTTATTAGCTAGCAATTGAATGCATAGAGCATGGATCATTCCTAAAGAAAAAGATTATTCTTTCAAATTTGCAACATGGGCAGCAAATATGTGTATGGTGGAAGAGTCAATGGAAGCGACATAGCAGAAGCGGTAGCAACATCAATGGCAGTTAAAGCAATCCAAAATGAATCAAGTGCCCCGACAATGTTCTAATATTTGTTAGACTAATTAAATGCTCTTTATTATTTCTGGCAAAGACTTCCATATTTTGTTTAAAATTTCTATGCTTTGATTAGATATGATAGTCCTATCTTTGTATTAAGTTGTGAAAATCTTTGTTGCATAAATTGTGATATTCTATTCAATTAGTTGAAAGTTATGACTGAGGCATTGGAGGAGCCTGCAACGTATCAAACATGTCAAAATTATGGGGTCTACTTGACTAAGCTTTTTGGATCATAGCTTAGAAAAGGATTGCTTTAGCGTATATCTTGTATTATTGTTTAGGTTTAATCTTTACACCAGTGTTTGGTCCTTAGGCTCTTCATCCTACAATGCAAAAGGATGCCTGGCTAGGCATCGATCTATTTTGTTCCTCAACTTTTCCAAAAACTAGGTAAATCAGATCAAACCTAGAAAGAAATGTTGGAGGAAGCTAGATATTATCAATAACTGAAAGTCTAGGGTTGTAGTGTGAACCGCTAGGATTGGCGCAAGCCAAAACATATGTCCTTGTGTTTAGGGGTGCTTTGATCCCAACCTTTTCAATTGGTGTTGTTTTTTGTTTTGTAACCTCATATAACATGCTACAAGCATTATCTGACATCTTGTCAAACTCATTTATGCAACAAATAAATTATTGTCATTTGCTAACTTTTCTACAGCTGGGAAGTGGTAGTTGTATCACTCATACACATAAATGATGGAAAAAATGATGACTTGATTTTTTTTCATTTAGATTCTAAAAATATTTGATGGAGATTATTTACCTATATCAATAAACTATATGCATGGTATCAAAAAGGCCACATGGAAAATTAGCATACAATTTCTTCATTCGGATACAAGTTGTCCCTACTTTGTTCATTAAATTTACAACCAAGGATTATTTCCAAGGTGTGTTTCCTTGTGAAAGGTTCATTATGTTCAAAAATTAGAATCATTATGTTAAGTTATCATTTATTATTTTGAAATTTCTAATATGTGATAACTTTGTAATGTTGATAGGTTGTCATTGGAATCGAGCAGTGGAATTCAGTGAAAACAAAAGAAAGATCAGAGTTAATGATTTGGAAATTGAAACCTAAGATTTACAAAGCGTTTTTATATGCTTTGAGCTCCCGTCGCATAACTTAATTTTCTGTTTTAGGCTAACTCATTTGGTTTTGGGCTTTAAAACAAACATTGCCTAGGCTTTCAAATTTCATTGCAAAGAGATTAAAATGAACTTTAGGCAACATTGACTAGATTTTCATTTGAGAATAATAAATTGAACAATCAAATCTTCATCTTTCCTTTGGTGCTTAAAATGAATCAAATCATTGCTTTGAGGCTTAAAATGAACATGTGTTTTTCATGTTTCGTAATCTCTTATTCAAAGTAATCTCATCTAAAAAGGCATATGCACTTCTCTCGCACTTCACAGCGATCTTGAGAACCAAAATTTCTTTTTGATGACATTAAGTTGCATAAAATATTGCCTCCACACTTCGATTTGGGTTTAAAATTGAGCGTCTTGTGCGAGTGTGAGTGGGAGAATTATCATGTATATTCTCTCTCTTTGTTGCCATCAAAGATTGATCGAGTTACATAATTTTTCTTACTTGCTTTTTTATATCTTAGAGAGCTTGCCTTGGGGAAAAATCACTCACCCAAGGGAACAAATCAACCGGTAACACTCTAAAGCCAAGAGTATTTCCAATCGGGATATAAATGTGGCTATTGGAGTAAATGCCAATATCATGTGATTGATTCTGATGAGATGGATCCGAAAGGGGACTGTCGCCGTATGGGTCAATCTCCACGAACGGAAAGTCTAAAATAGAACCCTTATTTTGTAGTGACCAATTGATCCATTGAGCGAGTTTATCAAAATGGTGCATTGGAACTTAGATTCCAAGAAGTTACTTACCATGTCCGATCTTGGTTAAAGTATAGAGGTTAAGACTTCATTCTTAGCATACCTTTATATTTTTCCTTGGTTGCATGTAAAATCATCTCTTCTTCTATGAAGGGCATGAGGCAAGCCCACCAAGAAAAAAGTACCAATTGAGCTAGGGTGTTATATTGCTTGTGAGTCAATTTGAAAACACAGTGCTTTCATCAAAAACATCGGAAAACCAACATTCAACATGAGTATCAAATCTCAAACCCTTTAGGAGAAGCAAATATCCTTGAACGAATTCACATGTTATTGCTTGCCCTTGCAATTCATATCCTTAGAGGCTTCTAAGAATTTGGATTTCATCTCAATTTGCTCCTACTAAGGTCAACAATAGGTAACTCTTGCCTCAAATTTCCTTGGTTTCCGGATAATACACTTTGCGGGATAAGGGGAAAGTTGAGACATTAGACATCTAGAGTCAAAATCTAATCAAGAGTGTGTTTGTGGTAAAAAGAATCCATTAAGAAAAGATTGAATCAATTGGACCCCACACATGTGCTTGATATCTTTTGATCATACAGTTTTCATGCAAACATTGATCTTTTGATTTTGAATTACTCTTAGAGAAAGGCATGTTCTTCACTATCTTGTCCTAGTAAAAAAGTCTTTATTAGGTTCATTTAGGATCAAATCAAACACTTCATCCAAATTCCAAACATCTATCAACATCCATCCCACAAACAACTTTAGGCTTTGGAAACATCATTCTAGACTTGGGTAAATTATCAAAATCTAAACCACCTCGTTTAGTTAGGTGTATGGGAATGCATCCTATCATATACATTTAATTGAATTAGCAATCCTTTGAACAAGTTCATCCTAAGATAACAACTAACATCTTAGGGTTTACAAGTTCATTATCCAATCAAACCAATCAAAATCAAGCCCTAAGTCTAGCATTGATCCAAAGTCCCTAAACGTTCAACACTAATCTCGTCATTGGTCCTAAGAACCTTAGAGGTCACTTTTGCAGTTCAAGGTCAAAACACAAGAGGAACATGGAATATAAACTTGATCCATACATCATGAGTAATCCAAATCAATTGAACTTTCAAAGCCTTACAATTCCAATTGATTATTGAAACTCGCACTTATACAATCCATACATGGGATCATTACCTTCTACAAATGTTAATGGCACAACAAGTGTGAGTATGCCCAAATCAAAAATTGGAACACATTTCCCAATGGTAGACCTAAGTCCAAACCTACAAATCCACCAACCAAACAATCAATGCATGAGCCTTCAAACGAACAACGGCATCCCACCAAATCCATACATGCCAAATGATAATGTACCAACTACAATTTTTCCAAACATGAATCTATCAAAATTTGGGATGGATACATTTGCAAATCATACGAATATTCCAAACATCAACAATGGTCAATTTCAACCTATCATGCTGAATCTGAACATCATCCCAAATCAGAACATTATCCAAGATTGGTTTGTCCATGATCCCATTCAAACACCATAAGGGAACATTCCAAATCTGCTTCAACAAAAGCCAAATCAAGGGAATCAAATGCAAAATCAAGATCAAATTTTGCTAGAGCAACTTGCTTCACATGCCAAACTAATTAAATTATTGAGCCAGGAGATATCTTCACTCCAAAATCAATACACCCATCCATTGGTTAATCCATGTCACCAAAGCAGTGAGTTGTGTCCACAACAGCGTCAAGAACAATATTTCGAATTTTAAGGAGTTGGACATAAAGATGAACCCCATCTTGAAACTCAATCGCTACATCTCAAAGATCAATCACCACATCTCCAAAATAAATCACCACAAGATCAATTTAAAGTGCAAATCTCAAAAAGGAACAAGCAAAAATACACACCACTTAGGAGACCAATTGAATCAGTCTTGCAACAGTTAGTACAAGAAAATCTCATCAAAATCCCTGTTGACATGAACTATTAAGAACCAAATATAAAACCACCAGGGTATAACGAGAATTACCTTTGTGATTATCATAGAATAAAGGGACACAGAACATTAGATTATGCTCGGCTCAAAAAACTCATCCAAGACCTGATTGATCAAAAGATAATCACTATTGGGGACAATGATAGCATTGGAAATCTCTCCACCACAACTCTTGAGAACAAGGATCAAGATCAATATATCACTGAGCACTTTCAAGCTATTTCTACTTCATCCAATTATCAAATCAACATATGTCAAAAGTCGCTTTTCAATCATGATCAAATTCCACCAACCAACAATGATCCAATCAAAGAAATTCCAACATCACTTGACCCTATAGTTGAAGACATTGGAAATCCCTCCACCACAATTGTTGAAAACAATGATCAAGATCTATCCATCAATAAAGATGTTTTTGACTCATCCAATGAGGCATCAACCAATGATCAAGTTGAAAATGTCTCTACATCACCTTATGAGTTAGAGGACATATCTCAAGAATTCATTCCAAAGCATGATCAACATCTTTCACCAAAATCTAGCAGTGGTCCTTTCCAAGATATGTTGACCCCCTTTGACCTCATGGTTACAGATACTAAAGGACCCCTAAACTTGACACTTGAGGATATTGAACCACTTACCATGTCTAATGATGACATCCAAGAACCATTTTTAAGCAATCCATCCTTTGAAAATACCCCATCTTAATAACTTGATCCAAAGCATATCAAAAGCAACTTCAAAATCATTCAAGATCAAGAATTTGTATCTTCAAGATACTACAATAATCTAAAGGAAACTCTCCTATCTATGCAAGATGATCATATCTATGTAGCACATACTCCTCCATCTACCCATGAGATGCTTTCTTTGGATGGAAATGTAGATGATCTTCATTCAGAACAGGATTCTCTTACTCCAAACATTATTACACAAAAAGAGCAGGTTATCGATTCCTACAATCTAACTAAGTTGTCAACATCAAGATCAAATATGTCCCAAAATCAGATTGAGGACATCATGAATAAAGATATCTAACATTATCTTCCCAAGGAAACAAGTTAGATAGAACATCCAAATTTAGCAGAGCAGTAAATTGAAACAACATCACCTACGGTGGTCATTTATCAAAGAATGCATTTTAAACAAGAGCTCTTAGAATAGGAAAAATCAAAGCATGAAGGTAATACTTCCACAATACTAGGGGTAATTTTTTCTCAAGTAAACATTAACATAGGGAGGACAAAGAGTCCTTATGATGAAACTAGTGTCAATACTACAACTATCCATGTCACGAATCTTCATCCACCCATCACCCCATCCATGAATTGGGACCAACGTCAAAAGAAAAATTTGAATCAAAGTACGAAGAATATTATCAAAGAAAAAGAAGCTGAGAAGCATAATGGGAAAATCAAATACAAATGGATACCAAAGAATACAAAGAAAGATCATCCCTATCAAACTCCATCAGTCAAAGAAACTATGGGGAAAAATAAAAAAGGGAAAATTATCCATCAAAGATATCCACAAAAGAAAAAGTAGGCTTTTCAAGCGATGTACAAATTGTATCAAGTAGTTGGTCCTAATTCCACTCACACTTCCGTATCCACCCATCATTGCTCATCTTCCCAAGTTTGGAGAGTCAAAGGTTCCAAACTATCAACCAATCCATCTCTTATCCTTAAACACACTCCATGCATGCCTCCATGCATGATATCCAATTCTCACATTGACCATGTATTGGAAATGACCCTTCATCATAAGGATTTGAAGGCACTCTATCGTGATGTGCACAGAAAGACAAAGTTAACTTTGGTATCGAAAAGCAAATCAGGAATGCAAAAGCTACATTCAAGTGCAGATATCTTAGCAAAGCAACTTCTTTAGGAAGGATATCGATGGCACATTATGACAGAAGCATCTACATCAACACCACTAGGTGGGTCAGCATAAATCTTTCAAAAAAAATAGAAAAAGGATTGAAAATAGTAAAGAAAAAAATGTCCTCTAGTGAAAACCGCATGGGCGGCACTTTGGGTAGGTACCATGATGAAAACCTAGCAAACAGGCATCATGTGTAGAATTAAGCATCTACATGCGATACTTCAGATGAAACCATCTCATCCCATCCATAATAAATCAATTTCATCCATGAACCATTTATCCAATCCATCTGCATCCATAGTCTAAGTTATCTTGATCTTGACAAAGTTTGGTGCACACTTTATGCTGGCTTATGGTAAACATCTTGGCATGGGTCATTTTCATTGATCCTATCCTATCCAATGTTATATGAGCCATGAAGAATTATCCAAATGAGCATTCTTTATCCAAATATTGTATCTTATTGCAAGATAATCCTTGGCATCCTTTGTGTGCTTACCATATCCATCCATCCATACACCTATCTGAGCATCCATCTATGGCATTCCCTACATTTCTAGACATTGGGGGAAGGTATTTAGATCTCACTTCAGGAATAAATCTTGATCTATATCCTCCAAATTATGTGGTGATCTGAACATTGGAAAATGTGAAATCAAAATTGGTCAAGCATTTGTAATCCAAAATAAGAATCACTAGCCCATGGCATATTTTGACAAGAAGATGTTCCTTATCAGGCTTTATCTTTCATCGAACATCGATCCAAATAATCAATATCAGTTGCATCAAACGCACCCTTCAAATGTCACATCAAATCATTCAAACAACTTTTGTTCCAAAATCAAGCTTCAATAATCCTGATCAATCGAATCCAATCAATCCATAATCTTTGGATATCCATCCTAATCATTGTGTTGCTTAACATTATCCTTGCATTGTTGTGCATCCTCAATAATGTTATCATCATCATCAATCATGATCAATCAATCCTTGCATTGTTGTGCATCCTCAAGAATGTTATCGTCATCAATCCTAATCAATCAAATCCTTGCATTGTTGTGTATCCTCAACAATCTTATCATCATCATCAATCCATCGATCTAATCAATCAACCTTAGCTTGTTTTTTAGAAAAATCCCCAAATAGAGCATTGATATCATCACACATATCCACATCCAAATCATCAAAATCATGCAAAAATCCAAAAACATCAAAAAATAAGAAAATCCAAAAACATTCAAAACATATCAAAATCCAAAAACAAGTCAAAAGTCGGAAAACGTCAAAAACATGGAATCCGAACTACATCGTCTCTGAGCTTAAACATAGGAAAGGCTAATCTTTGATCAGCCCTCGAGACATCAAAATCCAAAAACATTCAAATCACATCAAAATCCAAAAACATTCATAAAATCTTAGAAAAGCCTAAAACATCGAAAAAATCAAAAATCAAAACATTTGTAAAAATATCAAAAACAACCTCAAAACATTTCAAAATGTCAAAAACATCCAAATATTTGAAAAAATCCATCCATCCATCCCATTTCTCTTTCACTCAAAATAATCACTCATCCATAATAAACTGATCAACACCTTCACCCTTTAGAAAAACAAACAGAAACAATCACAACAATCAGCAAAATCAATCTTCAATCATAAAATCAAAATTGAAACAACAAACCGTTAAAACAAAATCAAACTCTTGATCAGTAACAAACATGTCAGTCAAACTTATATCAATATCCTATCAATCAACTTATCAACCCATCATCATCCTATACAATGCATGTCCTAGGATATACCGTTCTGACAATGGGCATCATTTTGGATATCGCTTGGATTCTTATCCTATCAAAACACATCCCTCTGGCTGAAGGTATGAAGAACATTGGCTTGTTTGGGTACTTGATCTTTTCTTTTGATTTATCTTTTTGTGCTCATTCCAAGGACCTCTCGATGATATCCAAATGAAGGATTTAGAGAGATAGGAATAGGGCAATGATCATTATCTTTTTGTCTGTTGTGCTTGTTGGACGTTCTTGTAAAATAACTTGGTGAATAATTGCTTTGTTAGGTACATCCTAGCAAGTTTTCCATATGTCAAGTGTGAACAAGAATACTCCTATCTATTGGTCGAGTCAAAGTCCATCACACTAAGTACAATGCCATCATAGTTTTTTATACCTTAATGAATCGTATCTATGTGTGTTATCAAACATAAGGTAAGTAGCCCTTTTAAAATCCCAATCCTTGATAAGAAAATCATCATCTATCATTATCATCATCTCTAATAAAGTCTCGTCAAATCATGGACTTGTAGGATCCTCTTGTCATCATCTAATTTCATCTTTTCTGCACTAACATCACAGCATGAATAGTTAATCATCATCACGAGTGCATTCATCTTGCATCCACAAACCATTAGTATTTTGTACATCATCTCACATGCATAATCATCATCATAATATAGATCTATTAGTCTAAGCATCTCATAAATCATCACATTTGCATAAATCATACAACATATCATCGTCATAATATAGATCTATTAGTCTAAGCATCTCATAAATCATCACATTTGCATAAATCATACAACATATCATCATCATAATATAGATCTGTTAGTCTAAGCATCTCATAAATCATCCACTGCATAATCACAACATAATCACAACATATCACATCATCCATTCCATCCATCTCATACATCATATCATCATTTAAGTTGTTTAAGATAATATAGATTTGTTATTAGAAGCATCTTAAAAAGATATCATTTGCATCATCATCCATAACCATCCACTTTGAACCTCTTTATCGAGAGATCAACCCTCAAATAGAATATTTTTGCTTGATCTATCGAGGGGGAAATGTACTACTGTACTTCTTTCTGCTGGGACATATGAAAAAATTAGAATTTTTTTGAATTTTGATTGCGGCAAGTTTATTCTTTGAACCAACGCAACAAGTACATTTCTTCAAAGATGAGAAAAATGTAGACATGTCAAATTGACATCATGCATATTTAACTAATCATATTCACTCATCAATTAAATAAACCAAGTTTAATTGATTTAATCTCTAAAGGATCGTCCATCTAAAATTAAATAAATTAACTTTATTTAATTTTATCCTATCACTATCCCCCTTAGCTAAATAAATCAAATATTTATTTAACTAAATCTTTATCACCTTTCATCTCCCTTGGATTTGATTTAAATCCCTAAACCTAAGTCAAATGGGTCAAAAACATCTAACATCATCTTAATTAACCTAATCCATGATTAAATGCTAATCCTAATCAATTGTATTCTCTAGATTTTTCCATTTGCACATGAAATGGAATTTAATTGATTTATCAAAATCTTTATTTACTTTCAACTTGGCATAAAGGGGGAATATTCTCCAAGTTTGAATCTCCCCCCAATTTGGCATGTACATCCAACAAAGCAATTAATAAGCTCTTAAATGTCTCTTGCACAAGTCAAGCTTAGCATTTAACTCATCTTGTCTCTCAAATTCAAATTTGAAATCTCCCTCTCTTTTGCACATTGACCAAAATGTGCTCAACCTCCAACCTATCACAAGTTGACAAGTGGCATCTTTTCATTGGCTTGTTTTTGATACCACATTGCTCTCTCATAAGCATTCTTTCAACTTGAGAATCTTTAAATAGAGACCATCTCCATTGATCAAATCCTCCACTTCATCCACAAAAGCTATTGCAAAGTCACTCTCTTCAATTGAGAACTAATTTTTCCCATCTTATCATCATCATTGGCATTATCAAGGGTTGGGAAAGGGCTATTTTCCACAATAGCACCAATCCAATATGAGATAGATATGTTTCATCTTTTTCTATAGATGCTTTAGTTAAAAAATTTATTGTATTGCATTTTAAAAGCATGTTAGATTATCCCATATGGATGTTAAAATATTGCTTTTTTTTAACAACTAACCATGCTAATGTGTGTGTTAGATTATAAGCCATTTGTAGATTTTGATGTCCAAATTATGGCGCTAGGAGGGCTTTAGATAAAGTTCTTTTCATTTAAACATGGGGTTTTGAATACTTTCAAAAACATGATATTCTCTTCACTTTCAAAATAAATATCAGAATTACAAAACTGCTGTCAAAATTTGTTTTACATATTTGGGGTTTTAGATGTCTATATCCTCAAAATTAATATGCAACGAATGCTTTCTTTGTTGGTAACAACACCCATATTTACACTATGTTCTCAATCTGTCATATTCGTGTTCTAACATTGATCTAAAATCTAACAAATTTCTTCACATATCTTGACATAGTCTGCTACTTATGCTCCTCTGATGCTAGCTGCGACCTTTTTTCGGAGCTAACCTTTATGTTTGTTATCTTTCTAGCATTTCTCAATGCTTGACTAGATTTGGAGCTGCTAGAACCATTTGCTGAAGAATCAACAGGTTTATCTCTCACAATTGCTCCCTGTGAACTCTTACTTATGCAGCTTTCCTATCTTTTTTCTTTGGCTTGTAGGAAGACCTCTCCCGGGAGCTGATTTTCATAGACTTCTGATTGAGAAAGATCTGTATGAGTTGTAGTAGATACAAGCCCAAATCCAAGCTTCTACATGAACAACAGGTGAAGATTTTTAAACAAGCTTGTTCAAACAAATCACCCTCTACTTTTCTTTTCTTTTTAATGCCCAGTCTTTGTTTGAAAGTTCTTGGCGCACAACTTTTCTTTGGGGAACTTTTGTCAAACAGTTCACATGCCTTGTCTATGATTCCGCATTTCGCATACATTCCTAACAGAGATAAGCCTTGATGGCTAGCATAGAGGAAGATACACCTTCCTATTCCATGCATTTACTCCTGTAGCATCATGCATATATCCTCTAATTTTATGTATCTTGCTTATTTTCTATACGTCAAACATCATAAATTTTCTTGCAAGAGTCAACAGAGAAAGTCTACCAGCATAGGCTATGGAATTATGGTTTACAGCTATTAATAGCATTTGTTTGAAAGTTACTCACACCTTTACTATGCATCTTCCTGAAACCAATGCATTCCATGAGATGATGTTTCTCAAGGAAAATTCTTCAAACAATTCATACTCCTTGTACATTGCACCTTACCAATCCTTTTAACACCCTATGCCATGATTTCCAACCCAAAACAACAATTTATATTTATTGTGTATTTATGTTGCTAACATTTTATTGTCCTCCTGCGCATGTCATGTGTTCATTTCTGACATCTTGATAGATCGTATAAATCTTTAGCGTATTTACTGCTTTGTATCGCTAAGATTTAGGCAATCTGACATGGGTTCATTTGGTCTAGCGAGGGAAAGGTGCTATTTCGAAATAGGAGAACTTTCAAATGAGAGATGGGATTCTCTCACAAAGCTCATGGGAGAAATAAATGGTGGAGTTGGGAGATTAGATATCTCTATTTATTAGCTAGCAATTAACTGCATAGAGCATGGATCATTCCTAAAGAAAAAGATTATTCTTTCAAATTTGCAACATGGATAGAAAATATGCATATGGTGGAAGAGTCAATGGAAGCGACATAGTAGAAGCGACAGCAACATCAATGGAAGTTAAAGCAATCCAAAATGAGTCAAGTGCCCCGATAATGTTCTGATCTTTGTTAGACTAATTAAATGCTCTTTATTATTTTTGGCAGAGACTTTCAGATTTTGTTTTAAATTCTATGCTTTGATTAGATATAACAGTCCTATCTTTGCATTAAGTTGTGGAAATCTTTGCTACATAAATTGTGATATTATATTCAATTAGTTGAAAGTTATGACTAAGGCATTGGAGGAGCTTGCAACGTATCAAACATGTCAAAATTATGGGGTCTACTTGACTAAGCTTTTTAGATCATAGCTCAAAAAAGGATTTATTTAGCGTATATCTTCTATTATTATTTATGTTTAATCTTTACACCAGTGTTTGGTCCTTAGGCTCTTCATAGTACAACGCCAAAGGATGGCTGGCTAGGCATCAATCTATTTTGTTCCTCAACTTTACCAAACACTAGGTAGATCAAATCAAACCTAGAAAGCAATGTTCGAGGAAGCTAGATATTATAAATAACTGAAAGTCTAGGGTTGTAGCGTGAACCGCTAGGATTGGTGCAAGCCAAAACATATGTCCTTACATTTAGGGATGCTTTGATCCCATCCTTTGCAATTTGTGTTGTTTGTTGTTCAGTAACCTCATATAACATGCTACAAGCATTATCTGACATCTTGTCAAACTCGTTTATGCAACAAATAAATTATTGTCATTTGCTAACTTTTCTACAGCTAGGAAGTGGTAGTTGTATCACTCATACACATAAATGATGGAAAAAATGATGACTTGATTTTTTTTGCATTTAGATTCTAAAAATATTTGATGGAGATTATTTACCTCTATCAATAAACTATATGCATGGTATCAAAAATGCCACATGGAAAATCAGCATACAATTTCTTCATTCGGATACAAGTTGTCCCTACTTTGTTCATTAAATTTACAACCAAGACTTATTTCCAAGGATTGTTTCCTTGTGAAAGGTTCATTATTTCAAAAATTACAATCATTATGTTAAGTTATCATTTATTTATTTGAAATTTCTAATCTGTGATAACTTTGTAATGTTTATAGGTTGACATTGGAATCGAGTGGTGGAATTGAGCAAAAACAAAAGATCGGAGTTAATGATTTGGGAATTGAAACCTAAGATTTGCAAAGTGTTTTTAAATGCTTTGAGCTCCCGTCGCATGCCTTAATTTTATGTTTTAGGCTAACTCATTTTGATTTGGACTTTAAAATGAACATTTCCTAGGCTTTCAAATTTCATTGCGAAGAGGTTAAAATGAACTCTAGGCATCATTCACTAGATTTTTGTTTGAGATTAACAAATTGAACAATCAAATCTTCATCTTTCCTTTGGTGCTTAAAATGAATCAAATCATTTCTTTGAGGCTTAAAATGAACATGTTTTTTTCATGTTTCGTAATCTCTTATTCAAAGTAATCTCATCTAAAAAGGCATATGCACTTCTCTCGCACTTCACAGCTATCTTGAGAACCAAAATTTATTTTTGATGACATTAAGTTGCATAAAATATTTCCTCCACACTTTGATTTTTGTTTAAAATTGAATGTCTTGTGTGAGTGTGAGTGGGGGCATTATCGTGTATATTCTCTCTCTTTGTTGCCATCAAAGATTGATCGAGTTACGGATTTGATCTTACTCGCTTTTTTCTATCTTAGAGGGCCTGCCTTGGGGAAAAAGCACTCACCCAATGGAACAACTCAACCAGTAACACTCTAAAGCCAAGAGTATTTCCAACCGAGATATAAATGTGGTTGTTGGAGTAAATGCTAATATCACGCAGTTGATTCCGATGAGATGGATCTGAAAGGGGACTCTTGTCGTATGGGTCAATCTCCACAAACAGAAAGTCTGAAATAGAACCCTTGTTTTGTAGTGACCAATTCATCCATTGAGCGAGTTTATCAAAGTGGTGCATTGGAACTTAGATTCCAAGAAGTTACTTGGCATGTCTGATCTTGGTTAAAGTATAGAGGTTAAGAGTTCATTCTTAACATACCTTTATATTTTTCCTTGGTTGCATGTAAAATCATCTCTTCTTCTATGAAGGGCATGAGGCAAGCCCACCAAGAAAAAAGTACCAATTGAGCTAGGGTGTTATATTGCTTGTGAGTCAGTTTGAAAACATAGTGCTTTGATCGAAAACATTGGAAAACCAACATTCAACATGAGCATCAAATCTCAAACCCTTTAGGAGAAGTAAATATCCTTGAATGAATTCACATGTTATTACTTGCCCTTGGGATTCATATACTTAGAGGTTTCTAAGCATTTGGATTTCATCTCAATTTTCTCCTACTGAGGTCAACAATAGATAACTCGTGCCTCAAATTTCCTTCGTTTCTGCATAATACACTTTGCGGGGTAAGGGGAAAGTTGAGACATTAGACATCTAGATTCAAAATCTAATCAAGAGTGTGTTTGTGGTAAAAAGAATCCATTAAGAAAAGATTGAATCAATTGGACTCCACACATGTGCTTGATATCTTTTGATCATATAGTTTTCATGCAAACATTGATGTTTTGATTTTGAATTACTCTTAGAGAATGGCATGTTCCTCACTATCTTGGCCTAGTAAACAAGTCGTTATTAGGTTCATTTGGTATCAAATCAAACACTTCATCCAAATTCCAAACATCTATCAACATCCATCCCACAAACAACTTTAGGCTTTGGAAACATCATTCTAGACTTGGGTAAATTATCAAAATCTAAACCACCTCATTTAGTTAGGTGTATGGGAATGCATCCTCTCTCATACATTTAATTGAATTAGCAATCCTTTGAACAAGTTCATCCTAAGATAACATCTAACATCTTAGGGTTTACAAGTTCATTATCCAATCAAACCAATCAAAATCAAGCCCTAAGTCTAGCATTGATCTAAAGTCCCTAAACGTTCAACACTCATCTCGTCATTGGTCCTAAGAACCTTAGAGGTCACTTTTGCAACAAGGTCAAAACACAAGAGGAACATGGAATATAAACTTGATCCATATTTCATGAGTAATCCAAATCAATTGAACTTTCAAAGCTTTACAATTCCAATTGATTATTGAAAATTGCACTTATACAATCCATACATGGGATCATTACCTTCTACAAATGTTAATGGCACAACAAGTGTGAGTATGCCCAAATCAAAAATTGGAACACATTTCCCAGTGGTAGATCTAAGTCCAAACCTACAAATCCACCAACCGAACAATCAATGCATGATCCTTCAAATGAACGTCATCCCACCAAATCCATACATGCCAAATGAGAATGTGCCAAGTACAAGTTTGCCAAACATGGATCCAGCAAACTTTGGAATGGATACATTTGTAAATCATACAAATATTCCAAACATCAACAATGGTCAATTTCAACCTATCATGCCGAATTTGAACATCATCCCAAATTAGAACATTATCCAAGATCAGTTTGTTCATGATCCCATTCAAACACCACAAGGGAACATTCCAAATCTACTTCAACAAAATCCAAATCAAGGAAATCAAATGCAAAATCAAGATCAAATTTTGCTAGAGCAACTTGCTTCACATGCCAAACTAATTTAATTATTGAGCCAAGAGATATCTTCACTCCAAAATCAATACACCCATCCATTGGTTAATCCATGTCATCAAAATAGTGAGTTGTGTCCACAACAACGTCAAGAACAATATTTCCAATGTCAAGGAGTTGGACATCAAGATCAACCCCATCTTGAAGATTAATTGCCACATCTCAAAGATCAATCACCACATCTCCAAAATCAATCACCACAAGGTCAATTTAAAGTGAAAATCTCACAAAGGAACAAGTGAAAATACACACCACTTGGGAGACCAATCGAATCAGTCTTGCAATAATTAGTACAAGAAAATCTTATCAAAATCCCCATTTACGTGAACTATCAAGAACCAGACATAAAACCACCAGGGTATAATGAGAAGCACCTTTGTGATTATCATAGAATAAAGGGACATAGAACATCAAATTGTGTTCGGATCAAAAAACTCATCCAAGACCTGATTGATCAAAAGATAATCACTATTGGGGACAATGATAGCATTGGAAATATCTCCACCACAACTCTTGAGAACAAGGATCAGGATAAATCCATCACTGAGCACCTTCAAGCTATTTCTACTTCATCCAATGATCAAATCAGCATATGTCAAAAGTCACTTTTCAATCATGATCAAAGTCCACCAACCAACAATGATCCAATCAAAGAAATTCCAACATCACTTGACCCTATAGTTGAAGACATTGGAAATTCCTCCACCACAATTGTTGAAAACAATGATCAAGATCTATCCATCAATAAAGATGTTTTCACCTCATCCAATGAGGCATCGACTAATGATCATGTTGAAAATGTCTCTACATCACCTTATGAGTTAGAGGACATATCTCAAGATTTTATTCCAAAGCATGATCAACATCTTTCACCAAAATCTAGTAGTGGTCTTTCCAAGACATGTTGACCCCCTTTGACCTCATGGTTATAGATACTAAAGGAACCCTGAGTTTGGAACCTGAGGATATTGAACCACTTACCATTTCTAATGACGACATCCAAGAAACTTTTGTAAGCAATCCATCCTTGTAAACTAACCCATGTCAAGAACTTGATCCAAAGCATGTCAAAAGCAACTTTGAAATCATTCAAGATCAAGAATTTGTATCTTCAAGATACTACAATAATCTAATGGAAACTCTCCTATCTATTCAAGATGATCATATCTATACAGCACATACTCCTCCATCTACCCATGAGATGCTTTCTTTGGATGGAAATGTAGATGATCATCATTCAGAACAAGATTATTTTACTCCACACATTATTACACAAAAAGAGCAGGTTATCGATTCCTACAATAAAACTGAGTTGTCAACATTGGGATCAAATATGTCCCAAACTCAAATTGAGGACGTCATGAATAAAGATATCCAACATTATCTGCTCAAGGAAACAAGTCAGATAGAACATCCAAATTTAGCGGAGCAGCAAATTGAAACAACGTCACCTACGATGGCCATTTATCAGAGAATGAAGTTTAAACAAGAGCTCTCAGAACAAGAAAAATCAAAGCACAAAGGTACTACTTCTACAATACTGGGGGCAACTTTGTCTCAAGAAAATGTCAACATAGGGAGGATAAAGGGTCCTTATGATGAAACTAGTGTCAATACTACAACTATCCATGTCACGAATCTTCATCTACCCATCACCCCATCCATGAATTGGGACCAACATCAAAAGAAAAAGTTGAATCAAAGTATGAATAATGTTATCAAAGAAAAAGAAGCTGAGAAGCATAATAGGAAAATCAAATACAAATGGATACCAAAGAATACAAAGAAAGATCATCCCTATCAAACTCCATCAGTCAAAGAAACTATGGGGAAAAATAAAAAAGGGAAAAGTATCCATCAAAGATATCCACAAAAGAAAAAGCAGAATTTTCAAGCGACATATAAACTGTATCAAGCAGTTGGTCCTAATTCCATGCACACTTTCATATCCACCCATCATTGCTCATCTTCCTAAGTTTGGAGAGTCAAAGGTTCCAAACTATCAACAAATCCATCTCTTATCCTTAAACACACTCCATCCACGCCTCCACACATGATATCCAAATCTCACATTGACCATATATTGGAAACGACCCTTCATCATAAGGATTTCGAAGGCACTCTATCGCGATGTGTGCACAGAGACAAAGTTAACTCTGGTATCAACAAAGCAAATCAAGAATCCTAAAAGTTGCATTGAAGTGCATGTATCTTAGCAAAGCAACTTCTTCAGGAAGGATACTGATGGCACATTATGACAGAAGCATCCACATTGACACCATTAGGTGGGTCAGCATAAATCTTTCAAAAAAAAAAAAAAGGTCAAAAAATATATATATGAAAATCCAAAAAAAATCAGAAAAAGGATTGAAAACAGTAAAGAAAAAAATTGTCCTCTTGTGAAAACTGCATGGGTGGCGTTTTGGGCAGGTACCATGATGAAAACCTGGCAAACAGGTGTCATGTGTAGAATTGAGCATCTACGTGTGCTACTTCAGGTGAAAGCATCTCATCCCATCCATAATAAATCCATTTCATCCATGAACCATTTATCCAGTCCATTTGCATCCATAGTCCAAGTTATCTTGATCTTGACAAAGTTTGGTGAACGCTTTATGCTGGCTTATGGTAAACATCTTTGCATGGGTCATTTTCATTGATCCTATCCTATCCAGTGTTTTCTGAGCCATGAAGCATTTTCCAAATGAGCATTCTTTATCCAAATACCGTATCTTATCACAAGATAATCCTTGGCATCCTTTACGTGCTTACCATATACATCCATCCATACACCTATCTGAGCATCCATATATGACATTCCCTACATTTCTAGACATTGGAGGCAGGTATTTAGATCTCGCTTCAGGAATAAATCTTGATCTATATCCTCCAACTTATGTGGTGATCCAAATATCGGCAAATGTGAAATCAAAATTGGTCAAGCATCTGTAATCCAAAATCTGAATCACTAGCCCATGGCATATTTTGACAAGAAGATGTTCCTTATCAAGCTTTATCTTTCATCGAACATTGATCCAAATAATCAATATCAGTCGCATCAAACGCACCCTTCAAACGTCACATCAAATCATTCGAACAACTTTTGTTCCAAAATCAAGCTTCAACAATCCTGATCAATCGAATCCAATCAATCCATAATCATGGGATATCCATCCTAATCATTGTGTTGCTTAACATTATCCTTGCATTGTTGTGCATCCTCAACAATGTTATCATCAGATCATCAATCATGATCAATCAATCCTTGCATTGTTGTGCATCCTCAACAATGTTATCGTCATCAATCCTGATCAATCAAATCCTTGCATTGTTGTGTATCCTCAACAATGTTATCTTCATCATCAATCCATCAATCTGATCAATCAACCTTAGCTTGTTTTTTAGCAAAATCCCCAAATAGAGCATTGATATCATCACATATCCATATCCAAATCATCAAAATCATTTTACAGAACTCAGAACTTTTTTTTGAAGCTTATATTTGGTGCCTTAACTTGTATATATCATTTAGTCGCATTTCTGTAGCATGCATTTGGTTAAATCTCACTTCAATTAGCACATTTCATGCATTGTTTAATTTCACTTTTTCCATCACAACATATCATTTTTAGATTGTTGCATTGTATAAACAAATAATTCAAAACTTAAAATTGCATTGCCTTGTACTTTCTTTCATTTTAGCATGTTTTCTTTCAAAATATATGCTCTTGATTTGGTTAAACATGGATTTTATAAGCATACTATCCCCTTTTATGAGCTTTCTTTTGACTACCATAATAGGGACTTTAACAAACAATCCATTAATACAATCCTTAATCTTACCTTACCCATTGGTGAGAATGGAAATGTAGACAATCATAACACGCACACTTTTTCTTCTTCCAATACCTCTCCTATTAGTGACAAAGATATTTCGGTACAAGAAGTTGCAAGCCATGAAAGTCTTGATTTTCCATGTCCTTATTCCCCTTTGGATGACCTTACAACAACACGATCATGAGATCATACACATTCCTAAACATCACTTTACCCAATCTCCATGGTCATGAAAATCAATCTTTTCCATCTCCTAAAACCCATCCTTGAAATAATGAGGGTAGGTTGGTATTAGAAGACATGCCTATTAAGAATTATGAAAACCTTGATCCTCCCTTCCCTAATGTCCCTATCCTATGGGAAGATCTATTTGCAAACCATAGTAATTATTCTCTTGATACCTCCTCCAATTGTGATGAAGTTAATTTTCAAACCTCAAAATTGGGAGAACATATTACAAGCTCTCCTTGTAGGGTAGATAACATGGGACAAGAGAATGAGCCTATGGACATTCATCATTCCCCTTCTCATAATCCCATCATTAATCAATCCCCTCCTCATAATCCCATCATTGATCATTCCCCTATTGGAAATGAAGTCATTTTGGAAGAACATAGCCCTATTTGTATAGAACATGTTGCTTGTAGTTCTCCTAAAAACTCTCTTCCTAGGGAGAATATCATGGCATTGGCCTATGAAAAACATGTGGTTCTTGATTGCCCGCACTTAGAGATACATCAAAAAAAAACTATTGAGGATATGAATGCACAAGTGTCCATTCAATCCCCTCTTATCAATGGACCACATACATATACCATGGGAAATCTTCATAACCCTCTCATCCTTTACCCACCTTCATTAAATCTCACACAACTTACCCCTAGCACCTTCTTCACAACTAATGGTCTTGAAAATCATACTTCCCAAAAAATTCAATTTGTCATCTCACAAAACACTCTTGATTTGAATTCGTTAGATGTTGTATCCTCCTGCAATGAAGAAGACAAAATCACACAATCTGCAGAGTCTTATGTAGGTATGACATCTAAGAAAGATGTATCTTTATTCCCAATCATAGAACCACCTTCTCCTCTTGATAAAAAGGTATCTTGTCAAGAATTCTCCATGATAAGTTCATCACCCTCCCTCCTAGAACTCGTAAGAAATGCAATTCCAAGACTTCATTTTCTACATATCGTAGAGTTCATGGTCTCTCCACTAATGAATGCACTACTTTGACTCATAAAATACAAAAATCTTCAAAACTTTGGTATTCTTCCCTATATGGGGGCATCTCCTTCCTCTAATTGCTATTGATTTTCACTCTTTCCTACATCTCATCAATATTTTTGACTCACCTTGGTCCTGCACTAAGTGGGGGAAAGGGGTTTCATAGCCTTGTTCTCATATGTCACTTGTGGTCGCCTTTTTTGGACCGTCATGTCTTAAGTTGGCTCGAATATGACATACTTCTCTTTATCATGATGTAGGTCATCAGAAACATATGACTTGGCATAGGGCTTTCTGAGTAAGCTCTCATGTGTTCTTCTTTCTCTTCTACTTTAAGGAAATTTCTCACAATACGGGTGCTCACAACCACTTTAAAGTGGGGGCATACATCACCACTCATATTTCATTGTGTGATTTTCTTTTTCTTGTGATTCCCTCTCTTGGAAGCATTAGGTACAATGTTACCTAGGATGAGGTTGTTTGCATTTATCCTCTCTTGGAAACATTGAGCATGATGTTACCTAAGATGAGACATTGCATGAATTAAGCAAAATCCCTTTGAACAATCCTTACATTATTTTGCATTAACAATGTCTATAAGTATCAAAATCATTTCATTTTCTTTTGTGGCACCTTGTTAAAGTTATCAGCAAGTGTAACTTTAATATGGTTGAGTGGGAAGCCCAACTAGCAGCATGATTTTTCCCAATAGCCACCTTTGTGTTTGTAAGTGTATACCAACTAACGTATGTATCTTACCTTTTGGGCTTTCTCACCTCGTGGACAACCAGAAGTCTTGTGGCCCAAGAGTGAGGAGTGAGTATGTTGTGGCCTTCTGACCTCGTAGACAACCTGAAGTTATGTGGCCCTAGAGTGATTACATCTTTTCCATCACATTTTTCATCTTTCCTTAGTTCTTACCTTTGCATGATTTTTTTATCTTGGGGGCTTGACCTACATGTGGAGCTCTCTTGAATGTCTACTTTAGTGTGAGTTTGAAGCAAGTTCATCCTCTCACTAAAGTGGGGGCTAAATGTGTTGTAGAAAAAAGGACCCTTTGCTCGACATAGGATTAATTCATGATTATTTGGACTTAGTGAGGCCTTAATCTAGTGTTGTGGAGCATTTTATGCATCCACACTTGGTCTTGGACCCTTGAAAACTAAATAAAATACTTTTAATGACGTCCTGAAAAGGTGTTGTGAAGTCTTGTAAGAAATTTCTACATTCTTCTAGAATTTTTTCATTACAATTCACCTAAAAATCACCTTTATATTCATTATTAAGTCCTATTTTGAAGTTTTGTAAGTCTTGTAACAAGATTTCATGCTTTTCTAGGCACATCTTCACTATTTATCCCTTTCTCATGCTTTATTTGACCCATTTATGCTCTCATATGCTTTAATTAAGTGTATTTTTGAATATTATCCTAATAAATAACATTAAATACAACATATTTTCTTACACATATTTTCAAGTCTTAGGTGGGACCCATTCGCTATGGGTGGCGAATGAGTCTCCATGGCTCCAAATTCAAAAAATTTAAAATTTCCTTTCGGGTTTTTATTCAAAATCACTTGATGTCGGCCTATGATGAGGTATGATTGGTTAACTAAGGCACAAGTGTGTATAAATATGTTATTTTCACCTCATTTTTAGATCTCTTATCTTTCATAATCTCCTCATCTCTAAATCATTTATTTATCTATTCTTTTATTTCAAAGTTAAGCAAATTAGGGCTTTCACATTACAAGACATCAATTTAGCTTCCTAAGACATTCAAGGGAAAACTACATGTTTTGCTATAGAATTTCAAGATCAACATTATGGAAAGGTAATCCATTCCATTATTGCATGTTTCATTCCTTTCTTTCATCATTTCGGTTTAATTACCTAAAAGGGGTTTGACCAAGGTAAACCCCCATGCCCTAACAATCAACATTTCTCTTTCTCTACTTGTGTGTTTTCAGATTTAGGTCCTTTCGAAGCTTGGAAATCATTAAAGATCAATTTGTAAGGTTGTTAAAGTCCTCTCTTCATTATTCAAGTCAAAATATCAACAAAAAGTCAGTTTTAGGCCTGAATATGACAATTTCGGAAGCAGACATCTATAGGAAGTAGAAGTGTATATCAAGCTACACAGAATAAACTCTAGAATTTACTAATCCCTATAGGTGGACTAATTCACCACACATGGTGAATGAGTCCCACCTATAGGCCTGAAAAGTGATTTTGTCAGAATTTAGCTTTCGATAGTTAGAAACTTGTTTCCGGGACTTTTCATCAGAAGCAGGATTGATTCACCATGCATGGAAAATCAGTCCTAGAGGCCATTAATAGGGACTTTTGGAACATTCTAGAACCCTTCAGTAATAGTAATCTACCTCCAAGTACACTTTGTTTAGTTTCATCAATTTCTGTTATCATTTGTTTAAGTTTCTAATTCATATTTGCAATCAACACTATGTTTTTTTAGCATCTTGCATTAGATTAATTTATGTTCATTTATCTACATTTGTAATTATTCAACTACATCCACACACACTTCACATCCATTTCCTATCCAACCTTATATTAATCTTGATTGAAACATTGTGCATTTTGGTCCATCTTTCCCCTTTTAGGTGCAAAACCCTAAGAGAGCAAGGAAAGATTTGGGTACAAAAATCCTTCGTTTCAAAACCTTGTACAAGCCTCCAACAATATTGTTGAATTTATGAGATGCAAGTTCAAACTTCATGTTATTGTGAAAGAAAAGCTCAAGAATCTTACTATAAATTAGAATTCTATGTTAACAATACAATGCCTCTCAAGTAAACAAATGGTTAGACCTATAAAATATATCTTTTTCTAAACAAATTTTTAAAGATCCTTCAAGGTTTTGAAACAATTAGTTGATAGTGTTTTCATATATTTTAAAATTTTGTTAGCAACAAAAAGGAAAATGGAGGTATATAAAACTTCTGTATTTTTTTATCCCACATAAGGCATTTTAAACCTAAGGATATAACATCCATAATGATTCCAAGCACTCTAGATGTTTATGTAAAGGATAGTGATGGTAAAATTGGTATTTTTTTAGTACGTGTAAATGATTTAATCATTACAAGAGATCACACACAGTACAATAGAAATATGAAGGATCAACTTAAACAAACTTTTGAAATAATTGATCTAGGACCGATGCACTATTTTTTGGATATGTAAATATGGCAAGAAGAAGGAAGGATCGTGATTTCTCAAATCAAATATTATCTTGATGTATTGAGAAAATTTAATGTGATGGAGTATAAACCATCTAGTACACCATGTGAAGTAGGATTAAAATTGACTGCTAATTCCACTCAAAATAAGTTGGATGGTGAATTGCTTAGACAACTCTTTGGAAGTCTCTTGCATCTCACTATAACTAAAGCAAATATTCCATATGCAATTAGCATTGTATCTAGGTACATGATAGATCCACATATTGAATATTAGAAAGTAGCTAAAAGAAAACTAAAATACATTCAAGTACTTATCAACTTGGATTTGAATCTAAATGTGAGGAGAGCCTATTCTATTAGGGTATTCACATTATTGTTATGCAAGTGACATTTGTGATAAAAAAAAAACAAATTTTACATGTATTCTCCATCTTGGTTCAAGATCAATCTCATGGACCTATAAGAAGTAATCAGCAATATCACTAGATCATCCACATAAGCTAAATATATTGGTTCATCAAAGGCATATCAAGTAGTGTTATGGCTTAGAAGACTAGTTGAAGAAACACAACAACCACAAGATTGTCCAATCATTATATTTTGTGATAGTCAAAGCACCATTAAAAGCTAGAAAATAATCTTGTCTATCATGTTGGATCCAAACACATAGAAGTACATCATCACTTTGTTCATGACTTGATTGAAAAGAAAGTAATAGAGTTAAAGTTTTGTGAAATAGAAGATTGAATTATTGTCATGTTTACCAAAGCATTACTTATAGAGAAATTTGTCAAATTTGGGGACATGTTATATCTAAAGAATGTTGTGATCATCTTTCTCTAAATAAATATTATAGGAGATGTTGAAAATAATGTTTATTTATTAAATGTATGCAAAATACTTCACTATTGGAAATAATATTTATTTATGAAATGTATTGAAAAATTCCAATCTATGAAACATTCCGGCATATGCAGCCTTCCTTTTCTTTCTATATTTTCTCTTTAGAAGTTTTATTAACCATTCTAAATACTTCTAAAATTATGTATGAAGAAGCGAAACATTTTGTTTTATTTACTACACTCTATTTTTTTCTATTTCAGATATTTTATTTCTTCAATAGTTATAGATAGAGGTGGTGGGGTAAGCGAGGGGTTGCGATTGCACGGAGAGGGGTGGCCATGAAGAGATCTTGCGGACCTTCTTGAAGGAGAATGGGTGCCACAGAAGCAGTGGACCAGTGAAAGCAGTGCAGCAGGCGGGCTAAGAGCATCACTGTCATTGAAGTGCCCAGCACAACTCCCATGCATCCCCGCCTTCCAGTGCTGAAAGAAAGGAGGCGTAACTGAGAGTTGCTCAACTCAACACCCACGTCACTGCCATCTTTCATGAAAAGAACGGGGCAGAAGCGCTGAGGGTCTTCCCATACGCATTGGTTTCGCCCCAATCCCACGCGGCTCAGTATTACGTGACTGCCCTTGGGAATGTGGTACCCAGCCACTGTGCTGTCCTCCATGGACATGTGAGAAAGGTTGAAGGGTGCCACCGGATGTAACCTCAGCGCCTCCTTTGCACACGCCTTCATCTCTTCCAAGCTGAGCAAGGGTTTGCCGTCAGAGGAGTCTTTTATAGAAATCAGGACGTCCAACAAGTCTTGCGGTTCCTCTAAAGAGGTACATTCGCGCCTCAAACAAAATCTTTCTTCGATGAATGGTGTGTGATATTTTTCCAGTCTCGATGGCTTTTTTCATGGCCTTCTCATTGCCTCCGATATCCAGCCACCTCAAACACGGCATGTAATCAGAGACACACATATTAAACAAAAGAGACAACGCCTTGAATAGTGCTTCTACGTACTCTTCCTCCTCTGCACCGGGACCTCCATCTTTATTACCACCTCCATTTGCAAAGTAGCGCCTGTTAAAGATGAGCTTTCTGATCACATTCGCACTGTAGTGCCTCACAGCACTTCTTATATCAATTAAAGTCTTGGGTTGTGCGTGAGATTGAGCAGTGCATTGGTTCCATATCCAATGGACCAGATTTTCAGCCTCCTCCATCCGCTTGCCTTGCAACCAGTTAAAGCGTGAGGTTGTCAACACCTCCGATGCAAGCGCACGCCTCATTTTCTTCCACTGATCTCCCCAAGGAACCAGTGCGACGGATAGAAATCCTCTGCTGCAGTATTCAGAAGCCATCGTGATGGGGCGAGAAGCAAATATAGCGTTGTGTTTCTTAAGGAACTCTCTTGCTATGTCCGGCCTATTAACAGCAATGACGTGGACGCTTCCTAGGCGAACGCAGAGGATGAGGGTAGCATAACTGTGGAGGAGAGAGTGAACCCACTTGTAACCGGGTCCATTGCGTACTAACTCGGGCAGATTGCCAACTAGTGGCCAGGGTTGTGGCCCTGGAGGCAAAGCCACAGAACTTTGGTGTGTTGATGACTTCATTAAACGGAAAAAGATTGCAGATATAATGACAAGAATGGCAAGAGTGGGAAAGATGGGTATGATGTAATTCAACAAGAGCGCTGCAAGAGTGCTGAACGGGGCGGCTTAACCGGCACACTCTAAGCGTTGAATGCTTAGGTGGCCGGACCCATGTGGGGCCCTCTTAACCCAACCTTTCTCCTTCCGTTGAGTTTCTTAACCTGCGCTTTTTCAGATCTCCGTTTCTGTCGTTTGCAGTTTACATTTCCCGTTCTGTTCCCGTTCTTGTTCCCGTTCTTGTTCCCATGCCGTTCATGTTTGCCATTTCCACCATTCACATCCGTCTGATGTAGCCAAAACAACATCAACACGGGGGAAGGATGCAGTGACGGGAATCAAACAGGAAATGTATAGGCGTTGTTTTTAAGCCCATTCCCTGCGTTTCATCATAGCTCGTGTCATATATTTGCTTGCTCATTGGACACTTTTAATCCCACATTCATTGCAGGAGAGTAGTTGGGCTGAGTATAGGCTTTATATTTAGAAGATTGACTCTCTTTATTCGAGGTAGAAAATGCAAATGTTCTTTTCTTTTAAAGAGAATTTCTATTAGCTTATATTAAGAAATAATATTTTTATTAAAAGATTTACATCTTAAAAGTATAATTAAATAATTATATTTATTATTTTAATATTTTTAGTGAATATTAGTTATATTTAATATTTTAATTCTTATAAAATATATATTATTTTAACGTTCTTTTAATGAATATTATTTATGTTTAATATTTTATTATAAAATATTTATTTGATAATGTTATTATATTTATTTTTTTATTTCAATGAAGAAAAATATTGTTTATGATGTTATATTTAAAAAAAGGGCAGGATTTATAAAAGGATTGATATTAAAATTAAATATGATATTTATTTTAAAATTCAATGATACAAATTTGCTTTTGGAGATGTAGATTTTGATTATTTGAAGTGTTAAGAGGTTCCACACTTGATTCTATAAATGTCTTAAAATATGTAAATTAAATTTTCTTTGCTTTGGTTTAGATATGTGTCTATGAAATAGAACTAGTGTATAAGTCTACATTTGTAATTGCAAGAATCAACTAGAAAAAAATAATCTTTGGAATTCACTCACTTTTATCTTCTAACATTTACACCTCAATATGGATTGGCAGTGTTCAAAAACACCATTAAGAAATTTACTAAATTGTGAGGCTTGTGTTATCCTCATTTAGATCCCTAGATGATCAATAAATGTCTCATTTTTTTTGTTTTGGTTCATATCCATGTCTAAGGAATTGAAGTAGTGTACAAATATAAATCTATACCTATAAGAATCAACTAGCAAAAAAAAAGATGCTTAGAATTTGGTTGTCTTATTCTTCTAATATCTGAACCTCAATATAGATTGATAGTGCTTAGTATTTTTTTTAGGGAATGTGCTAAATTGTAAGGGTTTTGTTCTCCTCCATTTAACCCTAATCAAACCAATTCCATGACTTAGGAATAATGATTAAAGGACTGATGATATATGTTGTGAGAAAATATTACATTCTCTCAAAGAAAATGTTGTTTTGATAAATCATACTCGTCCTAATAATCTTTGATAATTTTAAATGTTTGAGTGAATATCTTTAAATAAAATATAGCATGCAAATTAACATTTAAACATGCACTAAGTAAGGTTACAATGCCTACTAGGAGGGTGTTTAAATTGTAAGTGTAGGGTTCAAAATTACAAGGTCAAGTTTGCACTAGTAGATCTTATCCAAGATAGGTTAGTGTCATGAGATGAATTAACACAAGAATATGTCACTTGTAGACTTGTTATTGCACAAAGGACAATCCAGTCAAAGTGTGCCAACAAATTAATGGAAAAAGGTATTGATATCATTAATTTTTTCTCCCACTTTGATGTGCATGTGAACTTCTATGATGACACATATCAAAGTAAACAAGATATCAATAAGGAATTTATTTGCATCGATCTTCTAATATATGAACCTCAATTAGATTGATGATGTTTAATAACACTTTTAAGGAATGTGTTGAATTGCAAGAGTTTTGTTCTCCCCAATTAGACCCCTAATCAAAGCAATTCCACGACTTAGGAATAATGATTAAAGACATGATGATATATGTTATGATAAAGTGCTATTATATTCCTCTCAATGAAAGTTCTCTTTTGATAAATCTCCTAATAATCTTTAATAACTTAAATGGTTGAGTAAATGTCTTTAAATAAAATTTAACATGAAAATCAACACAAACATGCACTAGGTAAGCTCATAATGACTAATGTGAGGGTGTTGTCAAGATTTAAATTTTAAAAGTGTAGGGTTCAAAATTACAATTATAGATGATCAAGGTCAAATTTGCACTAGTATATCTTATCCAAGATAGGGTAATTCCATGAGATAAATTCACACAAGAATTTTCCACTTTTAGACTTGTTATTGCACAAAGGACAATCTAGTCAAAGTGTGCAAAAAATAATGGAAAAGGGCATAAATGCATCATTAATTTTTTCTCCCATAGTGATGTGCATGTGAACTTTTATGATGGTGCATGTCAAAGTAAACAATATATCAACAAATAAATTATTTAAATATTTTTAAAAACTAAAATGATATAGATTTACTTAAAGCATATAGTTCACCATTATATTCACCTTTGAATAATAACTCCATAAACATGAAAATTTGAAAAAAGTGTAATGAATAACATCTATCAAATGTTTAATAAATATGGAGAATTAATTTATATGTTAATCTATTATAATGCTTTAGTTAACATAAAGGTTGCACTTTGTATTTATAAAAGATATTTCATATAGATATTTATTGTTTGACTTTTGAATTCAATGTTGCAATAAAAAATGAGAAAAAGGTTGGAGTTGCTTTAGTATTAATGTGATTATAGAATATTGTAGGGCCCTTTTTCACTTAATCCCTCCTTAATAATTGGAATTAGTTTATGGATTTTATTTTATTTTTTAAATTCTTTGACTAGTTAATTTTAATTGTGCAAATTCTTTTATCTTTTTAAACAATATATTTATCTCTATGTTTGTTGGGTGCTTTTAAGGTTAGCTAGTTAAACAAGCTTATTCTATTTTTTTTTGTTATTAAAGATAATAAAGGAAATAGAAAGCTTTATGCAATATATTTGGATTTAAAAAATATTATTGTTAATGGTGTTTCTTTTACATTAAGTGGCTTTTTTAAATCCCATCCCTAAGAAAAGTTAAAATTGATATAGTATCTATTATTAAGAACTTTTATTTAGTAATTTTGATATTAAGTCTTTTGGCTCTACTATTTTTTGGTCCATTGTGAAAGGCTTGGTGATTTATTAAGGACTTCCAAAGGGTTAGGAGGTCTTCAATTAGAATAAATTAAATATTTGATATTTTGTTCATTGTGTTGGTCAGTGAACGATAAGATTTATCTTCTTGTTTCTACTGGGGCTTGTGCATCTAAAGCAAGGCCTTCTAAATCTATCAAGTTTACTAACAATATTTTAGTTAATGGAAGATTTAATCCTTGGGAGACCTTTTAATTTAAGTCCGATATACCTACAATAGAAAATAGCTTATTTTATGATTTAATAACATTGAGCTTGACCCACCAATCTAACCCACCTCCAATTGATTTACTTGAAAATCCTTAATGCTACTATTAAGAAATCCATTCAAATTAATTGATGGGCATGAGTTAGTTGGTAGAGTGTGGGGGTGAGGGGGGGGGGAGAGGGCGAGGGGGAGGGGAGGAGGGTGGCAATAGAGGGGTTGTTTCTACTTGAGATTTCGATAACATTTGTGGGATGGTGAGAATTTCCCATTCTTGAATGGAGAAATTCCATAAAAAAAGAATAATATAATATTTTTAAATATTTTTATATATCTAAGTCCCCATTTTGAAAAATTATTTTGTTAAAATTTAAAACATAGAATTATGCATATAAATGATATATAAATTTTCTTAAATTTAAAAAATATCAATATAAATGGATTTTTTTACATCTAATTTTAAATATTATCAATATTTT